>OZ012709.1:49344174-49424560 GCA_963942595.1 Cylloceria caligata | reverse complement strand
GAGAAAGTCCCGAGGAAATAAAAATATCCGACATTTTATAAAATATAGAAACGAGTCGAAGTTGGTCTGTCAGTGAGTTAAGACTCGTATCGTATATTGGTCAATATTGTAAAGCGCGAAAAAGTGTCGTTTACGCGTGTCCGTGTACGGTATATCTCTTCGATTGTCAACGCGTGTTGGTGCGCAGCCTCGCGCAGTAGCAACAGCAGCAACAGCAGCAGCAGCAGCAGCAACGAGTATCTCCTCGCGTGCGTATGTGGCCGTGTCCGTGTGTGTTTCTATGTAATACAGTGTGCGAAAGCGGGGATAAGTGTCGTGCCGTGGTGGGCCACCGCGCGGTGCCCACGGTGTGATACTATAACGCGTATTCGGATCCGGTGCGCTAGTGTACCGCCTGGCTTAACTGGTGCTGGTGGTGATTCGGTGCGCGCTGCTGCTCATACCCCAGCTCGTGTGTAGGCCGACGACGCACGGGGTATAGAAAATTTGTCTTGGACGATCGCGCGCGACTCTTACCTTTTATACCAGAACACGCTGCTGCTCTCCTCGTCGTCGTCGTCGTCGGAGAGCGAGCGAGCGAGCGAACGAGGGAGCCCGGCAAGAGCGCACAGGACGCGCTTCGTAAAAACATCGCTGGTTACACGCATCGCTCTCTATATCGGTGTAGTACATCCGTTACCCGACTGTCCTGGGATCGAGCGATTAAAAAAAAGTGAGAATATTAAGGAAAAAGACAAAAAAACAAACAAAACGGAACGAACTCCGTGAGTTTTATTAATTATGGAGATATCGAAGGGACTTCAGCAGGAGATACAGTTGGTGCAAAACAAGCTGAAAAATGCCATACGCGATCATCAGGTGAGTCGTGTGTGTTGTACTTTGATTAAAAGATAATATTCTGTCGGTTATTAAGTTGATAATCGTATATTTATATCGCACGTTGAGTATAATGCACCCTGAACTGACGGAGTTGACACGGTGCGCCCGACATTATCTTTTCAAACTCTCCGTCATAGTCTTCAACTTTTTAATCGTTGCAACAGAATTTTCCTTTTTTTTTAATTATTATTATTAGTTCATTGAATTGGCGTGCATGAGAACTTTTCATGGTGCCGGAGAGACGAATTCCCTCCCGGAGAGCTCGGAGGGGCACGTTATTAATCGGGCGCTTCGCCTCTCGTTTTTTTTTCTTCCTTTTTTTTTAAATCTTCCTTTCTCTATCCGACTTGGCGTATATTATCGTACATTGCGTTGAGCGTGTACGTCTTGTGTCGCATTTCCCGTACGTGTTTGTCATTGGCCAGAGTGCAATCGCGTTCATCTGTCACTCGTATATATTTCATCGATTCCGAGATAATTTGGACGCGATTCGTCGTGTCTCACTTTTTATTTTATCGTGTGTCGGCAACGCTCGAAAAAAAATTTACGGAATCGACCTTACGCTTTGTGTCATCGTCTCTTGTCGGAGCAGCTGAATCGTTACGACGATTGATTTAGTCGATACGCTATCTTCTCCCGCGAATGCGATTCTCTACGCTTCTCCTCCCCCTTGTTTGCTCCCTTACAACTTTCAATAATCTTGGCTTTGTCGTTCGTTCGTTCGTTCGCTCGCTCGAAAGAGAGACCGAACGTACGAGAGCTCCGACTATCGCTCGATCGCTTTATTATACTTGGCCACCGGTAGACACGGCTAGCGGCGAACGTGCATTCGCACCGAATCGTCCGTCGGGGGAATCGAGTTTTCAAGGTGAGGTCGATTCACTCGTAAGACCTTCGATCTGGAACGCGGCTACACATCGTTTGACTCTTCTATCGTCTTCATCCTCGTTGATACTTAGCAACGACTTCCAAGACGAAACCTCGTTATACGTATCGTCCCGATTACTCTGGACGTTGATCGATCAAAGCGCTTTCGATATCCCAGCAATTGAAAACGATGGGGACTCTCGGTTGTATACACGATACACTGTCGGTAAATTAATGTCGCGAAGCCGGGCAACTTCGAGATAGATAACTTCCGTTAGCGAGTTCGAAGTTAGGACCTCTGCCCTGATTGCGATAGAGCATACCCGCGTCGTTCATAACCGCTTTCACTGTACTCGAGTGTTCCAGTCGTTGAATATGGATCTCACGATGTAACAAGGTACACGAGTAAAATGGCTTTTCAATTAGCTTTGATCTTGAGTGTTCGATATATATTTTTGTTTTCATTCGAGTCCCGTGAGGGTGGAAGGTGCGGTTCGAGTTACGTGATACTTATGATCCGAGAATTCACAAGCGGCGGAGAAACATAGCTTTCTAACACATTTTCTCGAAGTCAGATTTTCTGATAATTTTTTTATTTGTGTGGCTTAATAATTTATCCGTGCGAAATTCACGTAATGAGCCTCCCTCTTCTGAGTTATCTACAAACATTTTTGTTCGAGAAAAATGCGTTGAAAGTCTTGAACAGATCGATATCTAGCTTCACCTTAAGGCGATGTGATACACTTTGTCCGTCTCTCTTGGATCGTCATATATCTGCAAAAGAGATAGCAGAATCCTCTCCCCCCCTCTTTCTCTACGATTTCGGATAAAATACGAAAACGTTGAACTGTAGAATCGTGCAACGCAGTTCATCGTTTATCCGAAAGATCAATCATGGCGGAGATATTTGTATTACAGTTTTTATTATCGACAGAGGAGCAACATATCATCTTTGGACGATGTGTGCTATACGTCGTTTGTCTCTCTCAGATCGCTATATAGATTCGAGTGAGAGATAGCAGAATCCTTCCCCCTACTCCTACGATTAATATTTCGGATAAAATACGAGAACATTGAACTGTAGAATCGTGAAAAGCAGTTCATCGTTTATCCGAAAGATCAATCATGGCGGAGATATTTGTATTACAGTTTTTATTATCGACCGAGGAGCAGCACATCATCTTTGAACGATGAGTGCTATACGTCGTCTGTCCTTGTCACGTTGTCGAACGTGCTAGAGGGTTAACAGAATTTTCCCATCGCGAATTTGTCCAACACGATTGATCTCTCGGATAAAAGACGAGAACGATGAACTGTAGAATTATAAGACGCAGTTCATCGTTTCCCTCGTTTGTCCGAAAGATCAATCGTGGGGGAGTAATTTGCATTACAGTTTTTGTTATCGACCGAGGGGTTGCACTTTATGACATCGAGTCACATTTTTGTAGATCTCAAATTTGAATGAAAAATTGTTGTCAAAAACGAACGACGCGTATGACAAAAATTACGTTATCCAATGACAGACGATTAATCGTTTATCTTCAAGGCGAAGTAACTTAAATATCTCGTTGGCTTTCAAATAATTTATCGTTCGAGTTTAATTCCCAATGGAAACGAGTTGTCTGTTGCTGCAAAACTTTATTTTAAAAAAGTTACTTTAGGTAACTTTGATAAACAACGGGCAAAAATTTTTTAGAGAAAAATCCTTTTTTTTTCTCTAAATATTAGGTTCAATTTTCAAAAAGTGTATGTATACTTTTTTTTTATTCGTCAATCATGGTGCCAGTCGTGAGAAAACTTTTAGCCAAACTTTATGTTTCTAGTTGTCAGATAAAAATATCATTTTTGGTTTTCTAATAGAATTTAAGTAATTTGGGGAACGTCGGGAGGGGGCGGGGTGCACTGATTTCAACACTAAAACGGGTTTTAATAATTTTTTTATCGTCACAAAAAATTGTGTCTAAAATTCTCCAGGATTGATTGTTCGTAACGACGTTTCGATAATGTAAAAAAAATCCCTAGATCGAAATATGAGAGATGTTAAATTTTCTTAAACATTATATTCTATTTTTTTTTTATTTAATTTCTTTTAACATTTTTTAACTCTCGATTTGAGGATTTTTTCATATTTCACAATGATATCATTCACTCGATGTACATGATTCTGCTGTATTTTCATTTCCGTGTTGAGCAGATAAGTCTACGAGATAAATATTCACAACTTCACGACTTTAATTCGTGAGATTTAGGAAGCTGAAGCAATTCCTCGATAATGACGGCACGTTCGCCGTCTCAATAATGAATGAGCATAAAAGTAATTTTCATGCTGAGAAAATAATAAGTCTTGTCACAGAGTCAAGTCTCATTGTATAAATGACTGAGACGCGAAGCTAGCGTTGACCTCGCCGAAAAAGGCCTCGAAACAATGCTCGATGCAACGACGAACGTTCGCTCTTCAAGGTTATTCGTGAATATTCGTGAATCAATGATCTCGAACTCATTCTCATGGCAATAAATCAACCGGCACGGCCTAATTCACATTGAAATTTGCAACAAATTGTCATCCGGGTTGTTAGACTCGATTGATGAGTCGCGTGGATGATTTTGCGGTAGCTTTGCCTTCGCAACTTCCTTGCGAAGCCTGTCGCGGGTGTAAGAGGACGAGAATCGTTGCCGCATCGTCGGGAAAATCACGTACGGCTCCTTGTTTCCCATTTCTTAGCTCCGTGACTTCCTCCTTACGCGATTCCACAATTAGGTACGAGTATACGGTACAAAGCAAATTTCCTGGATGTTATTACGCTCATCGCGAGTCGCAATGGCGCTTACATTCGATAACCGTAGTTCTCTGGTTCGTTCGACTCTTCCCTCTGTGTGCCAGCGCAGGCCGCTCCGCTTTGCTACTCGGGCGGCCACGCGACCAATAAACCTTTACATAACTAGCTTTGGAGTTTTACTCTGGTGTACATCGCCAAGTAGTCCCGGAAACTTTTAAATAGTACACAATGCCTCGATTTAATCGTGCAAATTATTTTCATAGTTATTACTATTTTCAACTGGTTAAAATTTCTTTTTCAGATCTGCGTTGGAACGCTCAAGGATGATCCAAACGTAAGTTTATTTCCGATCGTTATAATGGTTAAGCGATGTGGGTGAGGTCGAGAGACAGAGAAAATAATATTTCTTTAATGATTTCCGTTTCAGAATGCAGATATACTCGGGCGGATCCAGGAGATTCAGCTTCACATCGTGGCACTCGGGCGATGTCAGGTGAGTTATATGCGATCTGCCTTAATCCTAGAGTCCGATAATGGATGAAAAAATAAGTGGATAGAATGAAAACCCGTGCATCGAGAGTGCATCGATGTACGATGTAGATGCATACAGGATAGACGGCAAGCAGCAAGGTCGGGCACGCGCTGCATCGCGACCAGGTAACCCAGAAAACTTTGGTACCGGCTTATTTTCACGATTCCAGACTCGCGGCTCTTAACATTCGCGTGTGCATCCTGATGCCACTGCGTTATAAATAAAATGATGGATCCTTGATAACGAGATAGGTGTTTTAGGCGGTTTTGGCTCCGGAAAGACAGATTGCTTTATTCAACGAATGACGAAATCATTGGAAGAACAACTTTTACGGTTGCTTTTGCATAGGGATTAAGTTGGGAAAAGAAATATCGTGTACCCTCCGTTTGTCGCATATCTCGCAGCAGCACTACGCGAGAACAGTTGGTGCAGTGTGACGCGCACCCGAGATACATCGATCGCCACACTCTGTCTCTCTCTCTCTCTCTCTCTCTCTACCTCTCTCTCTACCTCTCTCTCTCTTTATCTATCTCTCTATCTCTCTCTTGGTATAGACCAAGAAAACGTTCAGCAAGCTTGGGTCTATTTATTTCTTACAAGGGATTGTCCCGCATGGATGATATATAAATAATTCAGTTGTCGAGGCTCCTGAAGCGGATGAGACTAAGGCCTCGGGCAATAGCGATCGGAGGCAATCGAGAGAGACAAAGGTTTTGATGCATCGCTTTACTCTGCAGTAATTGACGCAATCGTGGACAGGCATTGAATCGTGAAAGAGCGGATATTGAACGTTTTTATTTAAAATCTAAAAATATTGATGACGTCAATAATTGAAAATTTCAATTACGGAAACTTTTGTTTTATATTTTCTTGGTAACAAGAGCCTTCCAACTGTGTTCCTTCCTTACGTCAAATGTCTTTTTCATAGCGATAGTTGGGTCAATTTTTTTTTTTTAAATACGTGAAAATAATTGAATTATTTTTTTGTTATTCTTAGTTCTTGGTTCTTGCCGGATGAAGCATTACACTGAATTTTGATAAATTTCACAAAGCGTCGGTAGGTTAATTAGATTAAAATAATATTTAAGATATTGATGCAGCTATTGAATGATTAAATATAAAAATAAATCGTTTGAAAACGTTATAAAAATTGATATTCAAATAGATAAAATAATCTATTCGCTAAGGAAATAATTTTTCAGAGTATTCTATGGAGTTTATCGAAATTCTATGGAGTGTCGGTGGATGATCAATGTTCGAGTTGCTCGTCGATACCAATAGAAGCGGAGTCAGCGTCAGGAAGAGATTCGATCTCGACGCGCCGTTGCTCACTTCTACGAGGTCGACGAAAACAACTGAGTCGAGGGAAGGCTGCATTACTCGTGAAAGAAAACTTTGGCTCGTCCGTGGAAGAAACTTTTCCAACGCCGTCAGGAACCTCTTGGCAAGGTCGCCACCCCGATTTTCTCGTGGTGCTCAACCTTCCGGGAAAACTCGTGGGTTCCGAGAAACGAGGGGTCGCAACGCGAGGCGCGAAGAGCGAACTCGCGACGCCGAAAGCGCAAGACTCTTTAACTTCGAGAATGTCGTTTGGCAGCCGGGAAGCTCGATTAATAATTGATCGTCGTTCGTGTCGCGTTACGGGAATTCACCATGAAACTTCGACCCTAACTCGACTCCCTTATTTCGACTGATTCGCTCCCTTACGACTCGCGACATCTTCAAACTTTTCATCCGACTCGAACGAGCTATAGGATAAAAATTCATCATCTCATCAATTCCAACTGCATTATAGGTTTCTTGGAGTGTCGATAAGTCAGCCAATTGCAATTCGAGTCACTGTCTATAATTTGATCAGAGTTACGTTTGGAGGAAAGTCGTTGCGTGTTTCAGTGGAGTTCGATCCTGATCGACCTTTCTGCCGTTTAATCTCTCTTTCTCTTCCCTCTGCTGTTGCTCCCACGAACCTGTCGAGGAATTTCGAGACCTTGGAAACTTCAGCGACGTTCCAGAAATTTCGCATCCGATTCTGTGCCGTTTAGGCGGTCCAATCCCGAGAGGCATTTCGAAGAGCTGCCTCGCTGTTTCCCTCCCGCCCCGCTTTAGCCCAATCGCTCTAACGTTCGCGGCACGCGAAAGCCTAGCTCGTTCTTATTGATCTTCGGGTTCTCTCTCGCTCTCTCTTCCGAGTTGAAACCGCAGCCCCCCACTTTAGCTCTCTGGACACGGAAGCCGCTCGAGCACCGACGCAAGATCGGTCCTCTTCCGCCAACAAGTATTTGGAAAGCCCGCGCCTTCCAAAGTTCCGGCCACGCGAACGCGCACATGCCAATTTGCTTATACTCTACGAAAGGAACGCGTAGCGCTCTGCTACCACTTTGTTTAATTCCGTTGCCACCACCGAGGATTTTACTACACTTGGACATAATTATTACAATGAAATTTACGAAAATTGCTGTACCGACCGCGCAGATGCTCACATTCGAGATTCTTTGATGCTTCCCCGATCATTTAGGGAATTATATTTGCCATTAGATAATAATAAAAGCAGCAACGCATTAGCTCCTCGTTGTACACTGTGCCATACGCGAGCTCGTCATTCATCGTGCTTTTGTAGTTTTAATGGCAATCATCGTAGTAATCGCTTGTAACAAAGTTTAGAACGATGTTTTCGAAGTTCAGGCTCTCCGGCAAAAAGTTAGTTTGCGGATTTGGTGCGCCGGCGCACCGATTAACTCTCACGTTTCGGTGGTACATGGAATTATTAGTTCTTCTCTGATCGTCACGGATACACAGAAATCAAAGAATTCGATTTAAAAACTGAATGTTGAATGAATTATAATATTGAAGCTATATTTGCCCTCCACCCTCCTCTCGACCGTCAAGTTAACTACTTGTGTACTAAATTGCTTTCCATATTTATGAAGAACGTGCTTAATTATTAGAATGTTGGGAATATTTATCGTCATTGGCATTCAAACTTAAATTCAGCGAATAAATATTCGCGATTCATGGAGTAGAATTTCGATGGGAGTGCGCTGGTCCGGACGAACGGGACGCAGGGTCCTGGGGGAGAAGAAGCGCCAGACGCAGAGTATACGCAAACTTAGAGAGGAGGGGTTCAATCAATAAAATAACTTGCTGCAAAAGCGTTTTCTTAAAAAGAGAAAACTTTTTTATGGTAGAGATGAATTCACGAGGCTTGGAAGCTTTAATTTCATGTAATTGAACTAATGTACAGTAAGGAGTAGCTTTAGCGGCTATGAAATATTTTCTAAATCTCTTTTAAAGTTGCAAATAGCTTTGACCAAGTGCATAATCGATCGCTCGAACATTTACCGTACCGTAGTTGCTCGAGAGACTATTCAGGGAAGGGGGATCTGTGGATGCCCGGGGGATGAAAGCGATGGTCATCGATAGTATCAAGGGTGGCTCAGGGTGAGAGATAAAGTCGAAATCCAGAGCGCCATGAACCATTGTTCGATCGGTAGTAATTTTAATTGCTCTTCATCGCGTACAACTTGGCTGAAATTGAATGCGTTGGGGGATTTTAAGCGTAACTATGAAATGCAGCGATATATATGTCTGACTCGTCGCCCCGAAAAAGTACGAGGATGAGGAGGAGGAGGAGGAGGAGGAAGATGCGTCGTCGGGGATGACGACGTCGATTACGAGCAACGAGTAAAGTTAGTTTTGTATTTTCTCTCGCGCAGAAGCAAGTCGTGCAACGCTTGCGCAAGGAGGTCGAGGCCTTCAAGGCGGATAACGCGAACGAGGTAAAAGTTTCGGTCGCCCTGCTCCTCGGGCTCAACAACAACAATCACATTACAGCCAACAATGAGGCAACCACCGACGAAATTTCAGAAGTCAAAGTTGTTACCAATGGGCTTGACAACGTTCGACTCGCTGCTGCCAAAGAGGACTACGAGGAGATTGTACGTAACGGCGATGTCACTACACCTCCTCGGAGCAATGTTAGGAAAAAGTAAGTTTTCACTTTGCAATTTTTACGTTTTCGTTTGTTAAGATTTTCGACCGTTCGAAGAAAGAACGATGAATAATAATCGCCAAGAAGGAAATCACTGAAAAAAAACTCGTGAGATTTTTTAAGAAATGTTTGTTTCCATTGAAAGTTGAACCGTTTTTGTTTCCAGGGAGCGTTCAATCTCAGTGGAGACACTTTCGGCCGATGAAGAAGTAACGGAGGTGGTCGAGGTGGACGATAACTCGCGGGAGAAGCAACGCCACGAGCCAGAGAGTTCTCCGGCCGAGCGCAAAGTAAACTGTAGGGCGCAGCTCAACTTTCTGGAAATACTTGGACTCATCACGACGACCAAGTTCACCGAGTTACAGAACAGGAGAGCCGAGAGGAAACGCCGAAGCACGGCAAATCCTCAATTCGTATATTCCAACTGGGAAATGCCAACGGTGAGAATTCGCGCTTAAAACTTTCGCAATAACTTGTGTTTCAATGGATTACGTTAATTTGGACATTTTTGTTTTTCTTTTAGAAACGAAAACGTCATAATTATCTCCAGTCAGCGACTAACGTACCGCAAACTCGACAGACGACGGCGCGTCTCAACGAACCGTCGCCTCCACCAACGGTCAACAAACCTACGTCGGCTGTACCTCCTCCGAAGTCGACTTCACCGCCGACGCGGACGATAGCAAAATCCCTGATACCTACGCAAAAGGCGACCACGAGGCCGAATATTCTTCGAAATATGGCCGAGAGCCGGGTGTTCGTGAACAAGGGAAGGATAGAGAATGGAAATGGGCAGGTGCAGTTGTCGAGCGGTACAAAAACTACTCAATCATCGACCAACAGCAAAACGGTACATATACCCGGACTGCCGTTGGGACTCACCATCGAGAGAATCGAGAACGACTCGGCGGTCTGCATTAACTGCAGAAATCCAGGCAGGTTTTTTAATTTAATCGACGTACGCGTCTTTTTACTCATTTTCAAGATAATTATTTACGTAGTAAAATATTTGAGGCGCTTTATTTGAGTTTTGGTGCGGAAAATAATTTTTTCGACGGAGAGACGGTGAAGCAGGTTGTTTTGAGAGAATTTTCTCTCTGGAATTGGTAAGAGGATAACGTTATTCGGTTTATATTTGTTCAACAGGAACATTGACGAACTGCGATAATTGCGAAGCAAATTATCACGTCTCGTGTCACTCGATTTCACCGCCACCTCCAAGGCTGTGCCCGAAATGCGCGCTCAGATTGAAGGACGCCAGCGGCCCAGTAACGACAAAGAATAACGAGGAGCTCGGTAATAAAAGCAGAAAAGAAAAAAACGTTCTCGCAACAGAGAGTATGTCAAAATTGAAATGCCGTGTCGAATTTTGTTCATGGGATTGACAAAAAAGTTCTTGTTCTCTGAGCATATCAGCGATAGTCGCTGTGTCTCTCTCTCCCCCTCTCTCGTTAACTTAATTTATGTTTCTCGAAGGAGCTCGCCACGCGAGGCGTCCCGTACGAATGTAATATATAGCTTACGAAATTCTAGATATTGCCTGCAAGGAGATTGAGTACCTGGGTCGTCGCAGACTTCAATGATCGTACGCACGTACTAGACGAACGAATAGTGCGTACAACAAGTCTGCGAACGTCGCGAGACCGATCACGAGTCGGCCCGTCGAGAGTTTGCATTTGAGAAGAACTTTTTGGTCGATCACGTGTAGGGAAACGCAACGTATTGAACGCGAAATGTCTTGCAGAGGAAAAAGAGAGAGAAAGATATGAGCAGCGAGAGCGAAACTCGGATCTGAGATTGCAGGTTTACGAGTTGGAAAAACGCTCGCAACTACTCGGCCAGTCACTTCAGGTTCGTCCTGTGGCCTGCGTAGAAATCAAACTTATACAATATTTCTTGAATCTTTACTTTGGAATGCTTATCTATCAGTTTTTTCTTCATTATTTCATACACCCGATCGATTTACGTCAACTTTATACATTTTCGTATACGTTTTACATTTTGTTTTCGTCATATTATACTTTTTTCATCCAAAAACCTGCAACCTCTTAACGTTTTTTTCTTATTTAAATTCTTTCGTTCGTTTTATTTGCGCAACCGTTTAGTAAATCAGCCTATTTTAATATCGTACTGTTCGACTCTCGTAGCAATGTTGTGATCTACCGGTTCGTAGTCTCGTACATCGTACGGAGAACTTGCGTATCGACGTTAATTTATCGATCAATTGGTCATGGTCCCTTTGAGTTTTGCACATGAATACACGGAGAGAAAAGCATGTCTGTCGTGTCGTTGTGAAAGTGTTGATATTATGTAAATCTCTAGTGACTATACGTATGGCGCGACATTTCGAAGTCGAGCATTTCGATGCGAGTGACGAAAAAATCCTCGAGAATCAACGATGATAAATTGAAATTCTCTGTCCGCAGTTGCAGCATCGTACGCGCCAGGAGTTGCTGGGAAAGCAGGAGAAGACCCAGAGATCAATAAAGCGTCTTGTGGACTTTATAAAGTTGGTGCAGTTGCGAAACAGCAGCAGCAGCATATCGTCGGTGTTGGGCGAGGCGTCAACCAGTTACCATCCTCGACCTTCCTCATCCCAATCTCCTCGAACACCCTCGCCACAACCGGTGCTTTCAATCAGTCCGATAGCATTACCGCCGATTCGTCGTCGCTCGACGTCCTCGAGTCCTTCGGCAATAGCAACGCCACCGCCGTCGCCAACAGTGCTGACCAAGTACCCTACAGCACCTCCCTCGTTATCAGTCATCAACTGTCAAGATCCAGCATCACCTACGTGCCGCAAACCCAGCCGCGCGTCTCCTACGCCTACCAATTACCCGTTAGCAGTACGGAAACCAGTCAATCATATTTCATCGTCAAAAAAATCGCGGAATCGGGAAAATCGAGCGACGGACAACAAACGGCCGAGGGAAAGTCTCTCGCGACAATCTCCAATTACAATTCCTTGCGCGGAGGTGAAGGAGGAAATGTACAGCCCGAAGTCGCGATCACCAGCGCTTCTTCGCAGCTCGACAAGCTCACCGGTCGTCTCGCCGAGTCGATCGCCCGGGGTTGGAAAAAGTCCACGACCCGTGCGATCCCCGGTCTCAATCGAATCGCCCCCGCAGACGGAAAATCGATCGCAATCGCAACTGACAACGCGGACGATAACGACATGGATAAATTATCGGACAGCGCGTACAACGGCGGAAGCTCGACAAGCCGAGAGCAGCAGCGAAAATTCGGTGGAAACAAGCTGCGATCGGTCGGACGCGGAACAACGGAGACACCGAGAGGAGCGCGAGATTTCACCGAGCCCGCGGATAAACGCGCCGAGCTGGAAATCACAACGTCAAAGCAAACAAAGCAGCAGGGCTTTCTCGCCCGTAAGAAATGTAGGTCAAAACCTCAATCCGGTGTACACCACTCAATGTTCCCAGGCTATAACAAGCCCGATATCCTCGCCAATCGTTTTGACGAGTCGCGGCAAAGATCCGCCGGCAACGACGGAAACGCTGCAACGTTGCGCAACGACGATAACGACGAGCCCGACGTCGAATTGTCTCGAAACGAGTCAATGGGAGATCAGTCAAACTGTTCCGACCTCGCCACATCCACCGAACACGTGAAATTGGAAGAAGCGCATTTATCAGCGCCACTTAGAGCAAAGCTAGCTTGCGACAATGACACGATGGTCGTGAACACACCCCAGCTGGTCAGCAGGCTCCAAAACACCGCGAGAACACTCTCCAATCGTCGGAGAACGACCGAGGATCGTGCGAGGACGCCTCCGCTCGTCAGAGCCTTCGATGGATCGAAGCAGGAGCGCAACAGGCCGCGAATTCTCATGAGACCCGAGAGAAAGAGTCTCGACTCCGGAGATTCCTTTTTCAACGAGTCTGCCGCCAACAGTGAAAAGCACACGCGAGACTTTGTCATTTTCGAGCGGAGGTACGACGTAATCGCACCAGAGGGCAAAGAGACGGGAAGTAGCAGCGATACGGATTCCGCCGACGAAGAATCATCGCCCGACGTCAGTGCGTTTGATCGAACGTCCTCTAAACCGCATGACAAGGCAAAGGATAAAAAAGCCATAAGAAAAAACTTAATCCACGAGGAACCGGATACAGAACCAAACGATGAGGACGATGTTGACTCTGCTAGCGACGTCGACGACGAAGAAATCGACGAGGAAGCAATCGAAGAGGAGGAAGAGGAGGATCAAGAGGACTGCCCCATCCTCGACGAGGATATCAACGAAAGAGTCAATGAGCGATTAGGCTTGAGCACGGTTTCACCCGAGAGCATGCAAGTTCTCGAGCAATTTGAATCGGCCATGTTACAAGTCGATAGCGGTGACTCAACTGCCAATCCTTAGATATATTTTATCCAGCGTCAATTCGACGCTTTCCCCTCAGCGATTATCATACGGTACCACGTAGAATTACGTGGAATCACAATAGCGTAGGTTATTATATCTACGATATATCCGACCAAAGTTTCATAACGATCGATCTCGAGTTATCCAATACACGTCGTTACCGCAATTTATTAGTTTCCCTCAATGGAAGAAAAACGAAAAGAAACTTCGTACTTTCCGTGAATCCCGTTAAATTTCACCAGCTACCCGAGTAATCGCGCTGATGGCTCGGTAAACGGTAGAAGGCTTAGCCTGGTTCCTCATTGCCAACGCTCCGAGCTATTAAAAATCATTTTCGATAGCGTCAAAACGGCCGGCAATAGTGCGGTATCGAGGTTCCTGGCTCAGTGTATTTGTAGTACGTATAGCGCCAATCGCGATAGCAATTTCTCCATGAAACAAGAAACACGCACATATCTTTTGCGAATTAATACAAAACACGATTCGCTGTGAGAGTTTTTTGATATACGAGTCGAGAGATACCAAGAGTACGCGCAATAGCCTATTTATACGTAAAAAGAAGAAGGGATACAACAACAATACCAAGCCATATTACCATACTGCCTTAATAGTTATTTAAAATTGTATTTTTCTCCATTCCCCTCTGCCCACTTTTCTCGTCTCTTACGAATAAGTTAAGAATTATTTATTGGATAAACGTGTTGTCAAGATTGAAACGACCAGACCCTGTTGGAGATTATTATATTAAATATTCGAGTCGCGAGTGTACATAAACACTGAGAAAAAAAAAAAGTGAGAATTGCCGAACACGCGACAGTCGTTTTTATTATATATATATTTTTTTTTTCGTTCAATAGTACATAAGTGTTTTTCTCGTTTTATCTCTAATCTGAAGCTCGACGACCCGCGGAGTCGTGAGAACCTCGCAAAACTGCTCAGTACGAAAGAGCCTACGCGTGGTAGACTCGTTTCCTGTTTTATTTAAATATATTTTTTAAAAAAAGGTATAATAAATCATTTTGTTCGTCGTTGTTCGGTTCGAATGAACGATAATGTCCTGCGTATAGCGCGCAACTCGCGTGCTCACGCTCAATACGAATACGAAGATGCCTAGTGTATAAAATTTAAGTGAAACAAAAAAAAAATAATAATAAATAAATAAATAAAAAAAAAACAACAAATTAACTAAATTGTTATCCAAGTGTAGATTATGAGATATCGATCGCGAAATTCGTATTTTTATGAATAAAGAATTTGAAAGAAATATTCGTTTTATTTGCTTTTTTTTTTTTTTTTAGCGCAATACGAGTCGATCAATTATCGTCGATGGCTCGCATCTCCGATATCGGATGTTGCGTGTGACGCGTATATAAGTAAGCCCGACGCGCTACAGAGACGAATGATTCAATATTTGATCGAGTCCCGTGCAAATACTCGTTACACGATGCTAATTTTGTGCATCCTCTCTCTCTCTCTCTCTATTTGTCTATTCCAAGTGATTTACTTTGGTCCGAGCGCGAGAGGATTTTGTTCGGTTTTTTTTTGTTTTTAAAACACATTGTTCCATCCGTCGTTGTTCTCTTGGTGAGTCCATCGAGCATACGTGAAGTGTGGCAGAACATGAGCGCAACTAATTGTAAATCGACGTTGCCGGATTTGCTAAATAGGAGTTTGGCCGAGCGCGATCGACGAGAAAGGGTGAACCGGTGTCACGAAAGCTTTGTACTCTGCTGGCTCTCCGCGTTCAATCCAATTGGCCTCGATACTCTCATCCTCGGTTCCACCTGTAATGAGCGTATGTAACGGGTGGTGCAGATTTCTACGTCCGAGAGAAGGGTGGCATCGGTAAACTAGGCAGTGCTGTTGGAGATTTCTCGGTGGATAGAGTGTAGCAGTTTAGTTGAAAACGTGGTTGGTAGATAACAATTTGCAGGTCCAGCGTAAATTTGCAACGAGGGGTAGTTTAGGAGGACGGATAGCGGAGTGATTGGCAACTTGTAAATTTCGCGTCAAACAGATTCGTCGGAATTAATAAAAAATAACGTTTATCGGTATAATTGATAAATAATGATAACAACAACAATAAAAAGATTGATTAATCAATCAAGTGAGCTGTCTCTAAAAGAATCATTGACGTTTATTTCGTAATATAGAATTGAATAACAATTTAATATTTTATAATAACCTTCAATAATAATTTTAACGAATTATTCGAATAATTATTCGATTATTCGAATAAAATAAATCTCGATGAAACGCTAGAATGTACGGTTTGGGATTAATTAACCGGATGATCGGTATGCTCGGAGAGTGACAATCACTGTGCTGGTTATCCTATCAGAGAGATTGGGTAGAAAACGACGAGGCGACCGAAGGAACGAGGCAATTCCTGTTCGTACAAACAATCGGCTAATGATATGTAAATATGGTGGAGCTAATCAAGCGGCTGTACCAACATGCGGAGATGAGTGCCCCGTTGCTTGTGAGTTCGATCCCCGATGCATTTATGCCGCGGGTACGTACTATATACATACGCACATACATATATATATGTGTATATATATATATACATACAGTCGCTCACAAACATTACATATCCTCTATTACATATAGTCACCGTACGTTACATACTAGAGAATCGCAAGGGCCGAGTACCGAGAGCTGTTCTCTCTCTCTCTCTCTCTCTCTCTTGCCCCTCTGCTTCGCGTACATATTTAATGGTTGCACGTTAATTGCGCGCTGTTTACTCTGCCCCGAACTACCTCGTTTGCCAGCAGGCCAAACGGTCGCTCGTTCGCTCGACCCTCCTTTGCTCTGAAACATCAGCCGCCCGTTCCACGCCCCTGTAGTTTGATTTTAATCAATTCACCTCTAGTGCTCGATAATCGAGTCTATCGAGTCCTCACTCTACATCCTCAGCCTCTCCACATGGCACCATCGGACACTCGATTGTCCATCGGGTCATCAGAAATGCCATGGATGTTCTATGCGACCGCTACGACCACCAGGAGAAGCGAAATAAAGCTTATCAGAGCCTTTTGCTATACATTTTAAAAAATTTGTTTTAATAATCAAAAGGTTCTCTCCCTCTATCCCCACCCCCCCTCTTCCGAGACTCGTTGTGATTAGTTGCCGGTCGAAGGTGCCAATATGCCGAAGAGATTTTCCTTTTATATACTCAACAGTCCACCCCTATCAACCGCGAGGTTCATCAGGCAGCAGCACAATGCCTCTGACTACCCCATTTGCAGTCGATGAAATACGAACCAACCCCTATGCTACTGATCATTAAATCGCTGGATATTTGTCGGACGTTTGGTACATTTTTTATTATTAAATCTATAGCTATTTACGATATTTTATCTATAGGAAGATTTAATTTATGGATATAAATTAATTTGCTACCCCATCGACAAGGTTTTTAGCATTTTTAAGTGGTTGCAGTGGTAGAAAGTACGTGTACACCGATGTTGTGATATCAAATACGACTTTTCGATGCGTAAATGCGTGCAGAATAAATTAATAAAATTGTACAAAGTATATTTAGGACCACGTGGTTAGTGTTCCGCACGAATGTACACAAAATTCTGCGTAAAGTTTTTTTTTTCCGTAAAATCTTTTTCCTATTTGCGTGATTGAATCAGATAACTGAAAATAATATTTAAAAACAAACTCGTTGAATTTATCGGCAATCGATAAATAATATAGCGAAGAATTATTTCGCGCGCCAAAAAGTTTCTAGAAACATAAAATTACAAAAGTCGAGGATTCTACCTACCGCAAACCTACAAAATCATTCGTACAGCATTTAAAAATAATTAACCAAATGCTTTGGAATATACTTTAAGCGATCCACCATCGTTGATATATATCGAACTTAGCTAACTTTGTGTACTCGTTAAAGTGACAAGTCGCAGGCGTCTCGAGAGACGTAACAAGTACCGGCAAAGAGTCGGTAAATTACAGCTCGATATAAGTGAAGAGAAGGAAAAAAAAAAGATAAAAGAGAAGACGAAGCGTACACGAGTGGTTTGCTGTGGTCGTAGAACGGGAATGTCGCGACGTACGTCTCTTCTTATGCTGACAGAGAGAAAGAGAGAGAGAGAGAGAGCGAGAGAGAACAACGACGTCGCGACGCGCAAACCTTAACCCAAAGGGACGCAAACGCGCGCGCAACGCTAACGAAAATGAGTTCCATAAAGCTTTTAACCCGGGGAGCGCGGTATCCGAGCGTCGACGCTCGGCTTCGCCAGAGACTCTCACGCTTACGAACTGAGCGTTGCGAGGTATCGCGGGGTTCGCTCGACAGGGAACTCTCGGAGAGCCGAGCGTAGCCAGAGGGTGTTAAGACGTCTGACAGTTGTATAAGGATAAAGCCGCTCACGCTGAGTGCTTTTATTTGTCGCGCGCTACCTCGCAAGCTTGCTCTCTCGCTCTCGTATCTTCTCGCCGTTGCCTCTCGACGGCGTACCATTATTTCAAATCGATTCACTTTTGTTTGTTGACTCCATTAGGGCACTGCGCAGCAGCACCGGTACCCGGAGAAGCAGAAGCGGTAGCAAGAGCAACTTTCATCCCAGGCAAGCAAAGCTCTACCGCTACACCGCACTTTCCGTGCTTCCTTCTCGATTGTACGTTGGAGCGACGAAGAAAATCCCTTCGACTCTCCGTCAGCAACTTCTCCGAGGTCTCTCCCTCGCGCTTGGCCTCTATCGCGGGTTCTCCCGGAGCGCTAACCCCCGTTTCTCGTCCCTATTCGTTCTCTTCTTCCTATATTTCTCCTATGCGCGTATCTCCTTCCACTCCTCGAGTCTATTGGTATACGATACAACCTAACTATAGTTATTACCGCACGGTATGGACGCTCTACAAAGATTTTGTACGGTCGATAAAGCCAACTTTAATAGTCATCTCTTATTACTCGCTTCTTGGTGGCTTCTTCGAGGGGACAAGTTGAAATTGAAATAGCATTGTACCGCATTGTTGTCGCCTTAAGAAACTTTCCCAAAAGGCATCTTACTTTGATCGAGAGTCTCTGTTACTTTGATTGAACATTTATTTTATATTAATTATTTTGTCAAGGACATCTCGCTTCGTTGATCCTTCAAACGTTACAGTTTATTATTGATAACGATGCAACATTTCTCTTTCTCATTTCCATTCAAGGCATGATAAGCATTGAGATATCACTCCTGATTAGAAACTTCCATTAAATTCGATTGAAACTCATTAAATGGACAGAAATATGATTGAAAATTAATCGGTTTCAATGTCTTTTTCTTTTTATCTCTTTTATCGGTTTTAATGAGATTTTCTAAGTAGGACACAAATTGTTGCTGTAATTAAACGCGAGACCTTACTTACGCCGGTAAACTAACGTATTCTTTCTTTACGCTGGAGTTACTGATGTATTTAGTAATTTTTTAAAATAGATAGATACAGCTTTAAAAATCGTTATCAAAGTATTATTTAAAAGCTTGTTTCAATGCAAACGAAACGAGTACTCGATAAAGTCGTAACTTTAGCAAAAAAAAAAAACAAAGTTAGGATCATTTTAGTGAAATGCGACAAGTTGCAGAAAAAATATTTTTTTTAATGATTAATTTGAAAAGTATTTTCTTCCGATCTTATTTCGATGTATTTTATCTCGCTGATCATGATTTTACTAACCGTTAGATAAAAGAAAAATGAAAGAATCCTATTGAAAATACGAAAAAAGTTTAATTTAAAAGGTTTTTAAAAACTTTTTTTACTCACTCAATCATTGGAATTGTTTCACGATCGGGTAATCTTGTAATCTTGTTCTCGATGCTCATTCTACTTTTATTCTTTAATTTTCATGTGCACAGAAGAACCCTTGTGTAGGGAGATTCTCCTCTTCGTTGTCTAATCGCTTAGGGCTGTCCGGGGAGCACTAACGCAATCTATTCCAAAGTTGAGGGCCCGAGAGATACCCACAGGACGTTTCGCTCGGTGATCCATCGCTTAACTTCATCGCTAGTTTCGAAACAAGAGCGTTAGCAAAAGTTGAGCGGAGACCGAGTTGATTCTCTATGGCACGGTTGTGCACAACAGTATAACCGGAGGATGCCCGTGACAGAAGATTATCAGGTTCGGAGTCTCGTGTACCTACACACAAAACACTGGAGCGAAGCATTCCAGTCGAATTGCTCCCTGAAGATGTCCTCGTCGTTGCTATGCGCAATGCCAATGAGCCCTTCCGGTGTGCGAGGAGTGGTAAAAAAAAAAAAAGAAAAAAAGAAGAGGAGGAGAATCGGAAGAACTCCGCCAGAATATACCTGCAAAGTGGTTATTACTGCTACCGGAAATGGTTCTTTTGGCGAGAGTCGAAGGCGGCGACTAAGTCCGTCTCGGCTACCTCCTCGAAGGCGGCCTGTTACTTCCTCGAGTGGAAAAAACAAATTACCGTTGAGTCGCGAACAAATATTGACTTTGCCTTGTAAGAGGCCCGGACCGCCGTCGTCCGGAGATGCGAGAATATATAGAACATCCGCGTGCGGAAATGACGCGCTGTACAGATTATTATCGCGGGAAAACGCAGAGCCAGAAAGGCCGTCGGTGAAAACGCGATGATTTTATTTGTATCCTGATGTCTGAGAAGATATTTCTTCGCGTTACGATTTTACAAGAAATCCAACCGAAAAACGCCGGAGAGTCGATGATGATTAGAAAAAGAACAATCGGTAGAGCGGTACGACGGGATCGATTTACTTTTTATATGTAGGAACGAGAAGTTCCAGGCTACTTCTTGAAATAAATTACATCTTTCCGATGAACTTAGAAGCTGAGTGGCACGCGGAGACTTTTGTGCCGCTGCTGCTGGTTCATTGCGCGGTACTCGAGTGGTTAACACTCAATTCTTCGTATCCACCGACGCGGAAAGCTTACGGTGTTCGAATTAGTTCTGTTGAGAAGAAAAGGCCGCTTACTTGTATTTTCCTCGATTTCCCTGGAACGGAATGACGATAAAAGTACGCGTGGTGCATATTTTATTTCAACGGATTGACAATAACAAATGTATCGATCCATCGATTAAACAACTTTTTCATCGGATTTCATTTACACGCGCGAGTGCGAATTCGCACCATTCATTTTCAGTGAATCTAATCTCCGATTAAAATAAATGAATTTTTATTTAATACACCGAGAGAAGAAGTTAGCAAAATCGACTAAACGTGCGATTGAGGGCGGCGAAATAAATATTTAATTGATCAAAATAATATTTCGTTGATCGAACGAGCTGAAAGATTTAAAAAAATTAATATTGCGATGTTCGAAAAGAATTTCGTTCGAATAACTAGACATTTTGATCGCCGTTGGCATCGGTAGATTTAGTTGATTTAGATATAATGATAAAAATAAGAATAATCCAGTCGTAATAACAATAACAATGGAAGTGATTTAGCGATATGGGAATGAAAAATATTGATTTGCCAGAACCAACTTGAGCGCCAGAACCAACTTTTGACTATTGACTAACCAAACATTTGTTTGGGCGAACGAATATGTTTGTTGACTCAAGAAATAAGTTAATTTATCCAACGATTATTTGTTTCCGGTCGCAAAATTTGGTTCTCTAAACTTACAATTGTTCTTCGTGTATACGAAAACCATCGAGTGAATTCGCACCGTCATCGAAAGATTAAATTCCATTAATTTGGTAATAATTAATTGATTCAATATACCACAGTGGTATTTAATAAGAATGTAATATAATTCAATCTTCGTTCGATCAATATTAATGCTCAGTTTCACTTACCGATAAGAAAATTTCATTAAAACATCGAGTAGTTCAGTAATGAGACGGTTCGCTGAGTGCTTCGGAACAGAGGTGATTGCAAGAGTAATGTTATTTGATGCGATAATGGGTGGCACGTACCTGCGTTTAACATACGTTTTACGTGTGTCGGTGAGTATTTGCCTTTATGTTCAACCATCGCACGTACCTCACGAATACCATACGTTGCATGGTGTTTCAACGGAGAAAGAGAGAGAGAGAGAGAGAGAGAGAGAGAGAGAGAGAGAGAGAGAGAGAGAGAGAGAGAGAGAGAGAGAGAGAGAGAGTAGTCTAGAGGAGTGCGCGCACGACCAATTAAAACCCTTTATCGTCCCTGGGAATTGATATTCGAAACAAAAACACCAATTTCAGGCGCGTCACGTAATGTTGTACCAACCTCGTGTTAATTGACCACTGGCTATTACATGCCCGATCGCCATTGGCCACCGCATATTTTGAATCCGTCGTGCTTCCCTTTTCCGCTTCCCACGCTCCTTTCATTCCATTTTTTTTTTTTCACATTACCGTCGCATCACTATTTTGTGTTTATCAATCGCGGCACGACAACATCTGCGATAAACCAGTGAGGAAATAAAAAAAGTAATAATAAACGTTGATTTTCTATTTGAAATACAAATTTTATCATCAAAATATATATGTTTCGTGTTCGTCCGTAACTACGCGAGATTTATGTTGGGAAATTATGTTTTACGAAAGTGTGGTGAATAAATAATTGACGATAGCGATTGGTGGTATTAGCAAGCGTAGTCTAGCGAGAAAGCAAAGTAAGTAGAGTTGAGAAACTCGTACGCTCGTAACGAGTCGCTAACCAGTTCTGCCAATTTCGGCAAGTACATTGAAGTATGGAGTGAAGGGTATACCGTAAAAGCCGCGAACCCAAAAGGATCAATTAACATTTATCAATTTTATTAATAAAATAATTATTTAAAATGTCAAAACGAATTTAAAGAAAAAATTTATTTTTTGCGACAAAGTTTTTTTTTCATTTTTATATCTTTGTATCTCCTTAAGGAACTATTTTTGTCGGTATAGCTACAGTGGCGACACGTGTGCTTCCTTTTACATATTCCAATCAGCGCACTAATTTAGAACGAACGAGTTAAATGACGCAGCAGCCAACGTAATTTACCGCACGACACATATTGTTTTCGTAAGGACACGAGCGAGGTTCATCGCCTCGGGCGTACTATAATTTATGCAAAATTGTCAAACCGTGTATCATCCGTAATGTGACTGTCGTTGTCAGTACTTGCCGGTGACATCTTAGCCACTCGATTTAACTCGACGTCGATATTATTAATCCAAGAAAATGGATCTCGAGTCAAAGCTAACGGCTGTAAACACGATCATCGTGTTTACTTGGAACCTCGAAAACAAATTTAAAAGCACTTTAACAATTATATTCAACGTCAATCTCAACTATTTTCAGTTGAACGTAACGACAGGCATTTCTATTTAGTCAACAAGATTAGTCTATTTAGCCAACAATTTAGATAAACAACATTTCTATTTAGTCAATAATATTCCAATTACGAATGCACTTTTTTCTTTGTACAAACATTTTCATTGATATCCGTAATTATAAAATTACATTATTTTTCATACAGATAAGTTAAGAATCGGTTCTCAATAACGGAAATGAAATAAGCTTTTGCCAAAGGTTAGCGCGAGGGTAAGTGATATACGATAGTGTTACTCGGCAGGAATTATTTATATTATGTTACATTGTAATGTTAATAAGTCAGTGAATGAATGTTTGATAAAAAAAAAAAAAAAAGAATTGAAAGTAATGTTATTCACTATCAAATTTATAACTTTTGCATCTTTGTGTTCCATCGATAGACAGTTAATCCTACGATACTTTAAACGATTAACGCCCGGAGACACAAATTAAAACCAACATAAAGCAAATAATTGAATATTTTATGCAAACGGTATTAGACAAACGAAGCGCACGGAGATTCCCCTGTGGATAAAACTTTGTACGACAGATGGTAGTTTCGTACCTTTTTTTTACCCAACACGAATGTCCTATGATGATTGGTGGTCGCACCAATACTCTAAAATTACTAATCTGCGTACGCTTCGTACACAGAGCGGTATACAGCCCTCAGTCAAGCTGTTTAAAGCGTTGGTTCAGAGTCGCAAGAAAAAATACTCGAATCCCATTCGAACCGAGCTGTGGTATACGGTATAAACGGTTCCAGGCGAATGTTTGATTTCAATTAGTATTACAAATGAACGTTGGCAGAAGCTCTCCCCTATTATTATTGTCCTCCGCGTTCAATCGCGCACCATCAACCACTCCGAATCGAACAGCCATCCGGTTGGCTATTATATCGAGAGGGCTGTGTTACCCGGGATCTCTGTATATCGAACTGTTTAATTAGCCCAATTGGAAATAGAAGGATAAGTTCTACGTTGAGATTCTCTGATACACGCGCGCATTGTGTATCACGCTGTGCGACAAGAGTTTCTCGATCCCCACAGGTGTCACACGCGTTGGCCCTCTGACACATTCGTATAGTTTTAGAGGAGGTGGAAGCGCCCGTACAATCATTCTATAAGCTCTCTACAACGTGATACGATACGGTAGATGAGAAGAGAGAAGGGAGAGAGAGGCTCGACGAGGCTTCGCGGGTTAATTAGTTCGCAACGACGACACAGCCACTCGAACCACCATGCATAGTCATAAAACTGTCGTACGTGAACGTGTTGCGAGAGGGTGAACCACCCAGGAGCACCTTGATATTGAGTTTTCGAAGTTGACTAGAGGTAACCGAAAATTTCCCCTGTTATATCGAGATTGCCACGCGTTTTCTCACACTGTGCTATATATATATACGCCATTCTCGGCGTAATGCATGCTAAGCATGTTGGGTTATTAGCATGTGCATTAAACGTGTAAGGCTTTGCATCGAGTCTGCATAATTTATACGTCGACTCTGCGATGTGGAAACCTGAAAAAAAAAGGAATTCTCTGCTTCAGGAATTAATATAATTTTATTTACCTGTCGTGCTTCTAGGGACAAAAAATATTTGGTCGTTATGTCGTATGTTCGAGTACCGTTCGATAGAAGGTTGGTAAAGATTTCTATTTTTTTTCCATTTCATTGATCGATAGAAGTCATAATTAGCCAGTGCTAGTCATAATTTATACGAAAACTAAGTAATTTATCGAATTAATGATTCATTCAGGCCACGGTGGGGTAATTGGTAACGCGTCAGGCTAGAATTCTGTGTGTTTCCGGTTGAACTCCGGGTCGTGGAATAATTTTTTTCACAGTTCCTCTGTTAAAGAATCGTCAAATGTGGTTGCTTTATTAATTTTTATTTCATCGGTTCGAGCGATAAGATTTATAATGATTAGCAAATACGGAATTTGAATCAGGCTTCTCGTTCCCGCGCTTAGAATCGTTATCACGTATCTCGCATCCTGCGTTGTGTTTTGCTAAAAAAATCTTCATCCTACTGACCAAACGTATACGTTATATCTATACCGGGTGATCGATTTAAACGAAAACATCAAAATATCACGTAAAATGAGCGTCGTACAAAATTATGTTCCAGATGAAAAGTTAATATTTTTGAGAAAGCAATACACTCGCGCGATCACGAATCAAATAAAAAGTTTCAGACAAAACCTACGTATTTTGTAGCATAGAATCCAAATGTGCGATAACAAATGAGGTTTCTCATCGATATAATTTTAACACGAATGAATGAATAGAAAAATATTAACTTTTCATCTGAGAGATTTTTTCGTACGATGCTTATTTTTCGAGATATTTCGATGTCTTCACTTAAATCGACCACCCGGTATAAAAGTTAAAACGTACACGGTCACTTGCCTGAAATAACTTTTCATTATTAACAGGATGAATCATTTTTAACATAAATTCCACTTCAATGAAAATTCTATTAAAAGTAACTGATCAAATGATTTTTCAAATAAAATAATTAACTAAGCCAATGATTCTCCAAAGAACAATCGAAAATCATTATTCGCGAATAACACTTTCAATATTTTCTTCATCATCGGTTAACCGAAAGAGCAGATGGAGCTGCTCATATTATTTCTAGAGAATTGTCAGTTAAAGAAAAATGTTATAAACGAAATTATAGAGTCCAGCTATGCATGGGGGTCCATTAATGGTAATAAAACTGTCAACTTGACTAACCATTGGCCTTCTTTTCTTCGAGACGGTATTAAGAGGCTCGTTAAACAGCTGGAAGCCCGCATATATTGTATATATAGCTATGTGATATACGTAAAGGACTACAGCTCACGAGATGGGGGCTCAAAGAAATTCTAATCGAGGTTTTTACCATTGACGTGGCTATGGCGTGCAGGCTGTGATTATGTAAACTCGAAGCACATACGGGTTACTTCTACGATTAAATCGATCATTCGCATCAATGATCTAACGAATTGGTAAACTCTTGATCGACGCATCAGCCGGTCTACCGATTTTAAGACTCTGTGCATAGGAATATTTTTTTTTTTTAATTTAAACTTTCATCCATGCGGGAGAGACCGCGGGAATTTCTAAAAAGCAAAGAAAAAGCTGGTGGGACCTCGGAGCATTCTCTACGATACTTTAACGATGATACATTAGGCTCCGGGGATGGTCATGGACCCTTGGTCACGTCTCTGCCACTTACCGTTCGTTCAAGGAGACTAGAGAAGGCTCCATTTTACTCTCCGACAATACTGTACAGTAAATTATTAGATAGCGAAGGCAAAAAATCGATTGAGATATCAAAGAAATATTAGTTCAAATAGACGAATCACTTAGTTTCCCTATAATAATATTCAAAAAATTGCACAATCGGATAATTATAAAAGGATTTAATAGATAAATAAATTGTTTATCATTGTCCAGAGATAAGGATTTGAGGAAAGAATATTATAACGAAGGATAATGACGGTGTCGAGACAAGAGAACGCGAAAAATGATGACAAATAATTATTTTAATATATATTTTATTGAAATTAAATGCGCAGTTATATAAAAATTGCACCGTTACGTTAATTGACAAATCAATTCTAATTAATAGGAGATAATTGACCGAGTAAACTAGTTTTGTAAACAAAAATAAAAATAAAATGTATCGTCCATTCGAATTGAATCGAGTGACAGCTATAGAAGACTGAATATCACAGACGTACATGCGTCGTCGATGTATATTCTCGGCAGGAGACGGAGAAGAGTGATGGAGAAACCGTCTGGGAGTTTGATAGACTCGACGAGGAGGAATAGACTATTTTTTTTAGATTATTCGCAAACAGGACCGAGTGGCGAACGGGTGAGTTAAGGAACACGGGAAAGCACTTCTGGACTCGTGACGCGGTGTCGCGCGGAAGCTGGTGGAGCATCGCATCGGTATCGGTCCTCGCTTTTGCGCGCGCGACCTTTCGCTATACAGTGATTCTCTCTCTGACTGTTGAATATCGGTTCGAGACGAAGAAAGAATTCTGCGGACTCTTTCGTTGGATAACTTTGGAGATAATACATTAATTTTCTATTGTCATCGTGGTCATGGACGCGAAAAGATCGATCGTGACACAAATCTCGACGTAAATTTTCGGTTTGGAAACACAATCGTAAGGCAGAATTCGTTATCGCGTTATAATAACGGTGAAAAACTATATTTGACGAGGTCACAGCATCCCAAGCGAGAACCGGTTTCTTCGCTCTGCGCTTATTCATCATCGTTTTTTTTTTCTTTAAAATTTTTATTTTTATTTCCATCCTCGCGAAGCTCCAAAGCGATGCATCATAATCAGGCGGTCAACTTACTTAGAGAAGGTCGGCAAAACCGAGCGGAGGTGAGTCGGGGTTCGCTTAAGTTAATTAGCTAATTAGTAATTTTAATCGGATGACGCATGCGCATCTCGAGGGATACAAGCAAACCCTCTTAGCGGGGAGTGGGGCACAGAGTCACTCCGAAGCTTTTTTTCTCGCAGGGATTCGCTGGTTTCTCCGCTTATATACGCTGGACCGGTATCATATCCTCAGAAAAAGTTCCCTCAATTACGTCTAATTAATTTAGGGAAAAAAACTCTTTCAGCCGACGTTTTTCTGACGCTAAAAATTTTTGTTTAAGAGATTCAGCTACGAACTAGTGGATGTTAAAGAGTTTCTTTTATTCTATTATATTATTCTATTATAAGTTAAAAATTATAGCGAGACCCGTCTCACCGTAAAATTTTATGTTCCTGGTGGTTGAATAATCTAATTATTTACTTTTGTTAATACAAAGTTCAGTTTGCGGTGATATATTCGGCAAATTATTCATAAAATTTTCGAAATAATTAACAAAAAATAGTTTAGTGACATCGGCTGAAATTCTATTTTCAAATTGTCCGTTGATTCACTGAAAAATTCAGTATCCAGTAAAATTCTTTCGTATCACCGGGAAAATATTGATAATAGTCAACTGATAGTACTTTAGCAGTATCACCATCAGTCAACGAATGGCAGATTTTTCAACAGTTTTTACCATATTTACGGTAATTATTCTTAATTGTAATTCTTCGTGGTAAAAATTATCGTTAAACCACGAATTTGTTGACCGATAACGACATATTCCCTTACTACCGCACGAGTAAAACAGTTTTATGGTAATATTTACTAAATCCTTCTCTTCGTGTATATCGTATGATTACATAATTGTATTAATACCGAGGTTAGCCTGCAGCGATATATTTAATTAAACCTTTAAATAAGTTTTTAAAAAAAACTTTGTCCTGTGCTTCAAATTCCTTTTCAAACACGCCCCTGTCCTTAACACAGCCATGTTATACAAATTAGCGGAGCACCATCACCGTCCGTGTCTCTTTGTTGTTTGAAAATGAGATTCATCCGGTCTGTGATATGCGTTTGATGAAATAACGAGCGAGTGTTGGTACACGGTCGAGGACGGGAGTCCCGGCCCTCGGTAAGCGATCGGTGGTGCCGAAGCGCAGGCAGCAACAAACCCCCCAGGCAACGTACACACGGACGAGTGTACTCGCATCGAGCGACGGACGACCGTAAAAAAAAAAAAAAAGATAAATGAAAAAATCGTACACACAGGCCTCTGTACTCAACGAGAGAACAAGAGAGAGAGAGAGAGAGAGAGAGAGAGAGAGAGAGAGAGAGCATCGGTCGTGGCTCATCGTCGGCCATAGAAATAATTCGTTAACGCGACGGGGATGCGCCAAGCTCAATTTGTGCCGCAGCACGAGCTCGAATCGCGCGGACTATCGTCGCTTAACTCAATTCTACTCGATTCTCACCAGATTCGATTCCCTGTCTAATAGAACGAACGATCGTCGACTGGATTACCTCAACACGTGCGTTGCTATCTGCGTGGTCCTACCGTTTCTCGCTCTCTCGCTGGTCTTGGCGAACAAACCTGTGATATTCGTTATTGACCATCGGATAGTTTCACGTTTGGAGAAGCGTGCACAGCTCGAACGTAGAATCGCGTTTACTCGGTCGAGCCCCGGTTACCGAAAAGCCTTTGGAGTAATTCAATGAAGCTCCGAGTACGAAAGATCCCCTTCGATGATTCTGAACGATGACGATTGACATCCCCGCCCGATAAAACAAAAGCGAAAATGAGATGTTACCGCCAGCAGGGACAGAAAGTTGCGGTTCAACGAAAGAACCGATGAAATCGTTTGACTCGGCCATCGTGCCCTCTTGGTCTTCCGCTCATCATCCGTTATCGGCTCTTTCTATAGCTATTCGTTTGTCTCGTTTAATGGGCCCTGCGAGGCAGACGCGATGCCACGGCGTTCCGGCGGACACGACGTCCATCCTCTGTTCTTGTGATCGTTGCGGCAGTTGATACTATACGTCCGTCGCCATGCTACTACGGTATAATTAATAAGCGAGCGAGCGAACAGTATTTTTTTCTCTCGTTATATTTTTATCGCAGCTGCTGTCTCCTCGGGAATATTATACGTAGGCAGAATTATATACGTATCCGTGTATGCATATATACGTATATCTCTCTCTCTCTCTCTCTCTTTTTATATATTTCTATAGGCATTGTGCGACGAGACGAGCAATCCTGGCGTGTTCCGCCGGGCTCGATGATAACGAGAGCAGCGATGGGCGCTCTCTAAGCGAAGCTTAATTAGAATTCACTTTTAATAAACGAGAAAAAAGAGAGACAGGGAGAATGTTCGACGAAGAACCTTTTGACAATTAAGATATCGCCTCGTCGTTCGTTATGTATATATATTCTCTCGTGGTGGGTGAATCGAAAAAAAAAACGAATTGACATTATATAGAACGGGCACAGCGAGGTGGAAGGAGGAAGCACGATCCGGAGATGAGATGGTACTGCGATGAAGATGACGGTAGCGGTGATGGTGGGTTACGTTGCGGCGATGGTGTATGCGATTCGCTGAAGAGAATGCACGGGGTGGTTGTGCCGTTAATGAGGTACGAATTAATTAACCGAGGTTCCTATGGTGGGGAGGAGACCGGAGAGGGTGAGGGGTGCTGTAATTAGGGGCCTATAATTGCGTGGAGTCAGCTAGTGCGGCTGGCTTCGAGTGGCAGCAGCCCTCTTGCCCCTCCGTCGCTTGCGCCCGTCACACTGTGACCTCATCCAAGCCATCGTCATCCCTTGTTTCCACACGTTAATACGAAGAGACCGGTGTATAGTGTTCCGCGCGATGATTTCGCATGCTGGGTTCAAAATCGATAATTGTTTCTCGTCGGAAAATAAAAATTCTTTCGAACGCCCGAATTATTCGGTTTGTCAGTCGTCGAGATGAGGATAATTATTCGGCGAAGCGAAATTGAACGTAAACGAATGTGTATATCGCAGTGATCTCCGGAAGTGGCTTATCAGAGTCACGATGAGCGATAACACCGGGATAGTACAGAGGCGAATGACGACTATAAGCAAACGAGACACTGTAAAAGCATTGTAACTCCACGAGAAAGAGGGCTGGAGTACAGAACGGCCTTGTTGGTACGGTGGTCACTGCGAGATTGAACCTTGCCGGGACTAATCTCGGCTTTAACGCGCTAGCAGCGAACGCGTTATTTCGAATTGATTAATCTGAGAGAGAAGGAAAGATATATATATATATAGAGAGAGAGAGAAAGGGCGCGATGCGGTACAAGGGGCGTCGGAGGAACGCGTCGAGAGGACCACCGAACCGCGGGACCAATTTCGGTGTACTCGATGCGAACCCTCGATATCCACGGCGACGAAGCTACCAACACCCGCGAGGGAGCGTACGCGCCTCGACCCTTTGACGCTTCCGGAATTCGAAATGCTACGCCATTCGATCTCCCGCGAAAACTTTTGTTATCGTACTAATAACTGGGAGTGAACAGAGAGAAAAAAAAGCTTTGTCGCTCGAAATAACTGCATAATTAAATACGCTCTAGTCGATCAATTTGTTGGCGCAACCAACCAATTGGCTAGCAAGCAACAAATTTATCGGCGCAACCGATTAATTTGTTGGTTCAACCGCAATTAATCGCCTGAAGCGTATTAAACCGTGCAGTTACTTGGAGCAATCGATAATTTCATTCCGCGCGGTGGATTTTCGTTGTTGCTTTTCAAGATTTATGACTGCAACGTATTTTACTATATTTTTCAATTATTCAACCGCTCAAGAGGCCGCATTTTGATTGTGATTAATCATACGTTCTTCTAGATTTAGAAATTCTTTAACAGTTACAAGATCTTTTCTATTCGTTCAATCAAGATTACTCAGCGAATTATACGTAACCACATTCAACTTTTCAATTTATCCTCTATTCGTGCTGTACTCTGTTGATTACTCAAAATTCTTGTTTGTACATCGAGAAGAATTACATCTCTCACTTGGATATCAAATCATAAAATGTCTTTGTCCTCTCTTATTAAAAGCTGATCGAAAATTTAACTTTTACTTCCCCCTCTTTCGAAAAGTGGATTTCAGGTTATTTTGATATTTCTATCAAATAATTTTCTATAAATATCGAAACATTTAAATATATATTCATTGTAAAAATGTTCTTAATGAAAATGAATATATTTGAAATATGAAATAATGAACATTCGGTGTTAAAATGAACCTCGCGCAATCCGTATGAGTCGAAATTGACGACCGGTGTCAATGACCGTTATTCAATAACATGTCAACACTTTCAACACATTTTACTCGAAAATAGATGAAAAAAATTCAATAATATTTTTAAAAAAATTAATTTGTACCATAAATCTACATTGATCGTTAATAATTTATTGATTTTCATCGATTCATCCCAAAGATAAATATATTGAGAGTGTTGACGAGACGTTGAATAATTTTAATGGAATCGTTTCTATAAATTTAACAATGCACAAATTATTAATATTCAACACTTTTTGTACTTTGAATTTTAAGCCGCGAATTAAAAAAATATTTTCAACACTGTAGCGATACTACATCGATTTTTCAATTCCATTACAGGACTAACGAGTATAATATAGAAAAGAACGAGAGAACAAAAAAGCGACTGTTCACAGGAAACGTCAGGAGTATCAACGAAATTGCGAATAGAATTCAATAGACACGCACCTACACACGCGCGCCTTTTCGTTGGGATATGATACAGAGAGAGAGAGAATGGAGACTCCGAAGAGCACGCATGCACGAATCCAGGAGGAGAACCGAAGTGACGGACGGGCGTGCTTAATGCGAATCGCATCCGGTAGAACGAGCGCTTTCACGAGACACGCCAATTACATCGTCGCGCATAGCTGACGCACGCGTTCTGTATGACGTCTGGTGTGTTCTCGTCGAGCAACGTACAGTACCGCACTCCGGAAATGATTTGATTTTCGTCATTTTTATCATTCACTGCTCCCGTAATCGAATAGCCTGACACGAGCAGAGAACGCCAGGAGACAGTCTCTGGTTTTGTCGGCCAAGGCACCCCCCGTGGATCGTTCGTGGGGCGCGGACGCAGGGTGCCTATACATCCGCCTATTGTATTCCAATTCATATATCGTATATTTACGATTTTGGTGGAGCGAGGGGTGTACGAGTCGAATGTATCGGTCATTGACGCATTAATAAACTTGGTAAAATTGCAACATTAATCAGAAAGTTACATAAATTTAATTTAGTGTCACGCTGTTGATCTATCGATAGATTTACTTGATTAATTAATTTATTGGTTTTCATCGATAAACAGATTTATCGAACCAGGAATTTAATTAATTTAATAAATATTTTTAATATACTCGTAGTGAATTATTTAACGATAATATTCGATTCGATAGCTCACGACTGACTCGGTGAAACAATGAAAAATAATTTAATTAAGGAAAATAAAGATTTTTAAGAAATAATGAGAATTTATTTGATTCGATAGAAGACCGGTGGCTCAGAGGGGATGAGGCTCGGACTTTGTACCCAGTGGGTTAGATGCGCGGTTAACACCGATAAAATATTTTTTTCACTCTTTGTTGTTGTTGTGATTCCGATGATTCGGATCCAACACCTCTCGGCGATGAGTGGGCGTTTAATGTTCGACTTTGGGTGTCTTATCACTCCGTTGGTGAACGCCTAGGCCGAGCACTGGCTGGCACATGCTATCACTTGGAAAAAGTGCTGCTCTAAGCGACCCTGGTGGCTGTACCGGAGTTTACTCCCATTACCACCGGAGACTTTTTTTTCCCTGACGTTTTATGCCCCCCCCCTCCGGCCCAGGTTAATACGATACAGTAGGGACGATGGCTGCAGCATCGTGAAAGGAGATTTATCTAAAGGGGATCGTACCCGGACGGTGATAATAAAATCACAATTATTTAATTCGTATTTATAATTTAAAAAAATGATTTGTTATTCTTTTAGGTAACTGACAGTACGAAGATCGGTGAGACGTTAACCACAGAATTTTCCGTATTGCCGTAACATTGCGTAAAAGGGGGATACACCGTACGCGTTACGAGGTGTCGAGGGGATGAAATTGCAGTAGCGACGATTCAGAGGGGTAGGAACAGGGAGCTGGTAGGAACGCGGTTAGACACGCGTCCGTTCGCTATCTACGCAACTGCACGCAGTCTCTCGGGTGAGCCCCAAATGCGTTTTTCGTTAAATGCTAGATGCACCCGGGAGATAAGAGTCATCGGTAGCAGCCGTGGTAGTGGATCGTGTGTGTGCGTTGAGGGTGGATTATCGTATTGTGTCACGGGGCACGGACTCCGTGCATGGTCGATCGGTATAGAAGCACCAGAACCGATGCTCATTTATTAGGATTTCACGCCCGTGGTATCGTTTTTCTTTCGGCCCTCGTTTTACGGGGATTATATATCCATCCTCTCGCCAAACCGTGTGAATCTCTTTATGTTTTTATTATTCGTTCGACAGCCGTGAGAAATGTCACCGTTACACTGAATTTTTTCTAACTTGATATTAATTTATCATTAAATTTATTTGATTGCGATAAGTGTTCTTTGCTATTTATTTTGTAATTTTTTTTCGCTTAAAAAAGGCAAAGATCGTTGTACAGAACCAGAGAATCACGACGTTCTTCCAGAGGACGGCAAATCTGAAGATTGATTCGATGAAAGTACGATTTTCATTAATTTCTTTTGGTATCTAGAATAAATATAAAACACAAGATAACGTTGTTGCTTTATTTAAGTTAGAACTAAAAGGTTTTGGGTGATTCGATAGGATATCGATAAAAATCGTAAACATACCTCATCGGTATGACTTTTGACCAGTACGCTCGAGCTCTCGAACATATCTTTCACGCTTAGAGGACCGAATTGCCCTCGAACACTTCGCAGAGGTATTTCCTGCTGATTCTCTCGAGCACCGATTTCGATGAGAGGTTTCATATCAGCCGAAGTCATGGGAGTCGATATAGCTGAGCTCAGAATCATCGTAGCAACAATCAATTATATTATTTTGTAAATTAGATCGAATTGGGTTTGATTTAGAAAAAAAAAACTCAAATTTAGAGACAGTCGGAATAAAATTATTGATATTTTATTTGTCCGAAACGTGACATTTTGACTCTGAGCCGGGATCTCTTCGAGAGTGTTTGTCAATTATTTTTCCCCGGTCGTTAGGAACGAACGTGTCAAAACAGATGAACAGGCAACGAAATCAAAAACATTTTCTTAAATCCACAATAATTCGATAATTATTTGAATAATGTAGAATTCCATAGAATTTCTTTATTTAATCGATGCAATTTTACAATGTTATGAGAAGGGTTTTTACATCGTCTTAAATAACATAGTGGTAACTGTCAGTATCGGGAGGAGCGAAAGGATTCCTTCGGTTCCTCCGATACGTGAATTTACGAGTGAACGCGGTAAGAGCCCCACGAAAAGTGGTAATGCGAAGGATGTACACACACATACACACACACACACATACATACACACACACACACACACACACACACACACACACACACACACACACACACACACACACACACACACACACACACACACACACACACACACACACACACACACACACACACAGAGGTATATAATAAATAGGAAAGCTCGGAGCTAGGTGCTTTCTTCGAGTCGACAATCCTTCACAGTTAAAGCCTCTAATCGTATTCATTAAAGTGCTCTCAATGCTTTTACACGGTTCTCTTGGCGAGCCCGTACCTCTCTCATCTACTACAGTCTCTCTCCCTCTCTCTTTCTCTCTTTCTCTCTTTCTCTCTTTCTTTCGTTCTCTTTCTTTCTCTCACTCTCTGAGGGTTTCTTCTGCCACGGTCTCGGTTGCTTCTCAGGCGCCACCTCTCTTCCCTCGACGACGTCGACGAACGCTCCGCCGTCGATGTCGGATCCCAAACGCGGAGAGAGCTTTTAAGTTGGCAACAATGCGCGGATTTATAAACCCTTGGGCATTGTTATCCGCGCGAGTGATTGAGGCAGCACGGTTCGACACTTGCCGAATGCCAACCATTGGTTAGCCCATTGTTGACCTCTTTATCTTGGAAATTCGTGGGTTCCACTGCTTCCCCCTGTATCCGCTGTTTCCTCTTTTTCTCTCGCTGTTACCGAACTTGTTAAATGACCCGGTTTTATTGATGAAATGTCCGGCAATACGAGAAGCCACTTCGCGAATCAGAAATACTCACCAGCTCGAGAAGACTCTCGACCATTGTGTTCGACCAATGTTTAAGGACCTCGATCAAACCTGAAATATTCAATGGAGAATATATCGATTTTTCAATTGATCTTTCGATCGAATCAACTTCTTGCAGATTTTTCTGCGATTGGCAAAGCCATTTTTCGTGTTAAATTGATAATCAAACAAGTTTGTACCTCACCGAGAAAACTATGAAGTATATGGAAAAAATAATTTTTCAAAATACAAATGACGTAAAAAAGGGTTCGAACGTATAGATAACGAGACAAAAGGGGTTGACCGACGTGCGCAGAAGCGTTCGAAATCAGTGTACAAGCGTCAGTGAAGCGCGAGGGACCTCACAATGGCGCGCAAACACGTTTCGATGCCCACCGAAGGGATTGACGCGACTGTAAAACAAAAAGAGAAAATGCAACAAAAAAAAAAAATGACAAAAAAATCGGTAACATTGTTCGCACCGAAGACTGCCAAAACGCGCGCTCAGCGTAACGAACGACCGCACGCGTCATACACGCCAGTGAATCTCGTGATGCGTGGAAATTAAATTAATGCCGGTATAGCGGCGATGTACGCAAAGCAGCGACACACGCGGGTATAACGGTACCAACGGACGCCAACGAGCATACAACAGGGCAGCCCCTTCGACGTAGGCATCGGTGACATCGCGCGCAACCCGAGTACAATGCACTCGACCATCATCCATGTACACCGCTATGTATAAACCGCCACTCAAATGACAGTCTCCGCTTCCGTGCACCCCTCTCGTCGTTCCGCGAAGTGACTATGACTTTCCCATGACGTAGGTACTTGTAATCGGATCATCCCCTAAACTCATCTGTATATCTGCAATGGCCTTTTCCCCTCGTGCTCTTTTACCAGCCGATTTCAAGGGTTCCCAGCCCGACCGGGCATCGGACCATCGAGGAAGACCCCATCACCGTGGGAGGGAACGGTAAGGTAACGATTTTGCATTCTATACGTTCGACTGGAACGATCTCGTTGTTTTTGATCTTACGAAAATTCGAGGTTCGTTGAGATTGCTGTATAATCTACGTTCAACTGACCGATGCTATAGGATCTACAAAGTTGCACTATAGTTAAGTCATTCTCACTCCGCAAATGCATTTACAGTGACGAAATTGGTGCATACGCATTTAGAGCATTTCTCTGTCCAAGCACGTGGCGACCTCACGTATAGTCTTGCGTAGCACCGAGATCGGGCGATAGGTACTCTGGGGTATCGTTGACTTCCCCACGGGAAAGGCTTTCAGAGGGAGAGAGAGAGAGAGAGAGAGAGCTCTACCGTTTGTCTGTCAGTTTCTGCTGCTGCTGCTGCTGTTGCTGGTGATTCTAGACGTTTGGGTTCTATACACCCTGTTATACCATTGTGGTGTCACTGCATTCTCAGCAACACCCTCTCGACAGTCCCACCATACACGACAGCACCCCTTAGCGGGAGAGACGGCGCCAGAGAGCGAGCAGTGCCATTCATCTAATCCGTAATTATGCTGCTAGCAACACACTCGGCCTGTTCCTTCTCTCTCTCTCTCTTCCTCTCACTCTCTGCTTCTCTGCTCTCTCATTATGTGCGTCAGTGCTAATTACAACGCTTTCCTACATAAACGATGGGATTTCAGCTTCTAGAAAGATCCCGTATGAGTCACTGTACATTGAGCTTTCAAATTGCGCATGCAATTATTATTGAAATTTTATTATTGTAATTACTATCTATCCCTTTAATGTAAATCTTTTTATTTCCTTTTTGTTTTTGGTATTTATGAAAAATTTAATTTAATATTTATTTCATTGATTAAATATTGTTATTCACTCGTTCTTAACTTATATGTGGAACGATCTGCTGTTCTATCGTACTCGTTGCAATCGCTTTTACGCAAATAAATATTTTCAGAGAATCCACACGACGGTTAGAAACGTAAAAATATTTTTTTTTATATTCCACGTGCCTCGCATCTTACTCCAACCCTTGGCACGTCTAACGCCGCGGATAGCCGCAATTCTCTATCTCACGTTCAATAAAATTGACAACGACTTTGACTGTGAAAGGCCAAAGTGAATTAGTAGTTTCTCTAATATTTATTGGTTAAAGAGTCGAAGGCGCGTTCGCGAAGAGGAGGAATCAATCCGAGAATGGGATTTGTTAATCTGAAAGGTGCTTTCCAGATGCCCGGTTCTCTCTTACATTACGTAACGCCGATATCGATATTAGGGGGTCAACGAACCGAGCTGGGCATCCCAAGACCTTAAACCACTCTTCCACCATGTTCAATAAAATTGATAATTGCTTTGACTGTGAGATGCCCAAGTGAATTGGTAGTTTGTCCAATATTTATTGGTTAAAGAGAAAGGTTGATGGCGCGTTTGCGAAAAGTAGAAATCAATTCGATAATAGGGTTTGTTAATTTGAAAGGTGCTTTCCGGATGCCCCGTTCGCTCTTACATTACGTAACGCGGATATCGATATTGGAGATCGTTAGACCGAGTTGGGCATGCCAAGTCCTTAAACTACTCTTCCAGCATGTTACTAAAAATTAATAATTGCTTTGACTGTGAAAGGCCCAAATGAATTAGTAGTTTATCATGTTCAATAAAATTAACAATTGCTTTGACTGTGAAAGGCCCAAGTGAATTAGTAGTTTCTCCAATATTTATTCGTTAAAGAGTCGATGGCGCGTTTGCGAAAAGGAGAAATCAATCCGAGAATGGGATTTGTTAATCTGAAAGGTGCTTTCCAGATGCCCGGTTCTCTCTTACATTACGTAACGCCGATATCGATATTAGGGGGTCAACGAACCGAGCTGGGCATCCCAAGACCTTAAACCACTCTTCCACCATGTTCAATAAAATTGATAATTGCTTTGACTGTGAGATGCCCAAGTGAATTGGTAGTTTGTCCAATATTTATTGGTTAAAGAGAAAGGTTGATGGCGCGTTTGCGAAAAGTAGAAATCAATCCGATAATAGGGTTTGTTAATTTGAAAGGTGCTTTCCGGATGCCCCGTTCGCTCTTACATTACGTAACGCGGATATCGATATTGGAGATCGTTAGACCGAGTTGGGCATGCCAAGTCCTTAAACTACTCTTCCAGCATGTTACTAAAAATTAATAATTGCTTTGACTGTGAAAGGCCCAAATGAATTAGTAGTTTATCATGTTCAATAAAATTAACAATTGCTTTGACTGTGAAAGGCCCAAGTGAATTAGTAGTTTCTCCAATATTTATTGGTTAAAGAGTCGATGGCGCGTTTGCGAAAAGGAGAAATCAATCCGATAATAGGGTTTGTTAATCTGAAAGGTGCTTTCCGGATGCTCGATTCGCTCTTACATTACGTAACTGGGATATCGGTATTGGGGGGTCGGTGGACCGAACTGGGCATCCCAAGTCCCTAAACCACTCTTCTAGCGGCATACTACAGTTGCTTTGCTAGAGTACGTACCGCTGCTCGGGGCTCTCGGCGCGGGCGGCGAGTGACTGAGTGGTTATTTAGGTAAGAGCCACCCCCGGAGGGAGGCAGCCGACACCGCGCGAACCACACCACCGCTACCACCACCACCACCACCACCACCACCACCACCACCACCCATAGATACCCCACCAAACCCTCCGCTAAGTAATGGTACCGCAACATATTGTGCAAAGAACTCGCGCTCTCTTTCTCTCTCTCTGTCTCTCTCGATTATTTACACGGACGTATCGTGAAGCCGATGCAGCTGATGGAAGTATTTACATCTCGAAAAGTAACCCGAGCAATGTGACTGATATTTTCGAGTTTTGTTATACTTTCGATAAATATGCAACTCTCTGCAAACTCAAGACTTTGATGCAACATTAAAAAGAAAAATTGCAATGATAAAAAGAAGAAGTAAATGATAAAAAGAACTAGAAATCATTCATTTTTCAACATTTAAGCACGTTGGAGACAAAAAAATCGCTTAAATCATGGAGTTTTTTAAACCGAAGCGACGAGTACTTTGACTAAAAAAGAGGAATAATGATTTTGGTTAATGCATTTTTGACATTAACTTTGCGGAGATAAATTAGTTTCTTGCCAAATTCTAATTAAATATCGTTAAAACGGAAATAACGTCAAAAGGAAATTATTTCAGGATCACCGGTTTATCGTGATTCTACCAAATTTTCTCTCTGTCGAGAGATATTTAGCCAGAATCCGTCGAGATGTGATTTACCATTTTTGCAAATATCACTAACAAAGGTCGACAATAAACGTATAACTTTCGTCATTACGCCCGTGAAGCGAAGTCGAGAGTTGGTGACTTCCGTCTTTTTTAATCCGTGAGGTAGTCGGGAGTCAAAAGCGAGGACATCAGCTCGTATTTCACGGTTCCGCGTGTTGTTGCTGTTAGCGGTCGCTGCGACATAATATGTTCAAAAGCAAATCCATTGTGTAATGGTGCGGACAAGCTCCGTTGAAGCTCGCTTATCTCCGACCACCATAGAAATCCCACTCCGAATGCATTACATTACGCGTCGTTTAGATGATTGGCCAAGATACCGTTGTGGCACTTCTCATGGTCCGGATCATCGCGATAAGACCACACGCGTTCCAGGTCTCAGTGAAGGCTGCCAATCACGGTATAGATCTGAGCTTATATCGATTCTCCCGGCACGTATGAGTATATATTTTGTTGAATGTCAATTCGATTAAGGTCCTGACATAGCAGGAAAGGTTGTTTTATGTGCCGATGGTCACACGCGCAGCCTGCGGAGCGTCGGTTTGAGGTCTCGGGGGCTGGTACGTCATTAATGCGCAACGGAATGGCGCAAATCTCGAAGGTTGACTCGGGCATGAGCTTTGGCAAAATGTAGAGACACGCACGTACAAGAATATACGGAGAGGAGAAACCGGAGGAAACGCGAGTACGCTGTATACGCAACACGATCGCGTAAAGGGTGACAGACGAAGGCGGAAAGCGAGGACGAGGCGATCGCGGAGGGTCGCGGAGTGACGAGGATGTCGGAAAGGGTGCGAGCGGCAGAGAGGAGAGAGAGGAGGAAGGCGAGGCACGTAATGGCGTGTCGGAGTTAACCGGTTGATAACCATCAGTTATAATTAACTCAGGCCAAGCAGCGAACAAGCCAACCCTGGTATAACTACCACCCTCCTGGAGCCTTCCACCGACGGGCGCTCCACTGTATTGCCAACCCAACGGATTCCTCCTCACCACCTCCTCCCTCTTCACCCTTGAATCACCCTCCTCCTCACTCCGATACTCCTCTCCGCTATCTATCGTGTATGCACATCTACTCGCTGTACAGCTTCTGAATGGGACGCGTGCGAATACGCCGTCTTCGTCAACGTCCTGGTAACCGCTTTCTCGAATCTTCATCGACTCTCGCTATTTTCGTTGTTTCCATGTATCTTCTTTACATATTTATTCCTCGGTTCTCGTGGAGCATAGGATGACGATGATAATTTGTAGAATATTAATCCCCCATGAAAAATATTAACTATACGTTACGTGTATGGGCAATATATTCGAATAAAAATGAATAATTAAAAGAAAAAGATCAATAAGATTCTTGAAGGTTGATTATTTCAAATTAATTTTTTCAAGATAATATTCATCATTTCGTTGCTCTGGAATAATTACTCATAGCTAGTCATACCGAAAATAATTGTTAATACATTTTTCTTCGAATATTATTCATTTTTCATATCTTATAAATATTTTATATAGTTTATGTATTTTATAGTAATAATACATTGCATGTACCTTATACGAATACATAAATTATGATTTTCGCGGAAACTTATAAACCGGATATACTTTTTCATGAGATAAGCGTCATTGTTGCAATTATTCTTATAAACTAATATTATTGTCAATTTATTTCTATCGCAGAAAAACAAAACTGTTGGCTCGTCAAAATAGTATTGTAGTCGAATGGTAATTATCAGTTTTTAACAGTAACTAACAATTTCCAATTAGTTATTATTGATTCGATGATTTCCACAGTTGCATTCAATAATTGAATAAAAAGTTTCCCCTCGTTGGAGACGAGAAATAAATCAAGTGAGCCCTATCGTTAAGTTACATATGCAAACATTTGTCGTAAGATTATTGTAATAAGCTTGCGCAGTGGAGTTTCAAAGCCGAGTCGCGATGCCGATGTCCCGGATTCTCTGGGATCTGAGAAGCACACGCAGGGACTTTCTCGACGTGTCTCCCGCAGTCGTACGGTTAATCCCTATTGTTGCGAGACACGCCGCTCTACCGTAATGGATCGTCGTCGATCCTCGGCATATGCGCGGTTGTTCGATGTGCTCGACCGGGGCAAACATGCAAGCAACACGCAGGCTACGAGGAACCGAGGACGACGACAACGGCGACGCCAGGACGCTGTCGCCTGGCAGGGTCCCCGTTGTGCAGCGTTAAGCCACCCTTGAACGTCGCACGTTCGCCAATCCGCTATCTCTATAAGCTAATAAGTATACGCTTAAACGATCGACGAATCGTATTATCGAGATTTTATCGATGCTTCGATTTCTGATTTGTGTTCTCTGTATCTTACTGACTACGTACTAGGTAATGGGATTGATTGTTCGACACATTTAAAGACGTTTGGTATAAAAAAAAAAAGAAAGAAGAATTTATGTCATTGAAATGAATTTTTGAATAAAATAAAATAATGTTTGGAACGTTATGCCAAGTTTTGACGCAGGAATAAAAATGACGATGCGCTGTCAAAGAAGATTGATATCTTGGGGAAAAAATAACTTAATCTTTAATTAAATGTTGTTTATATTAATTGAAAGATTCTAATAAATCCTTCAACACTTACAGCCTATTCGACATTACCGTGATAACGTAAAAAAGCATCGTAATTTTATGCAAAAGATTAATTTTTTGATCAGGAATATCGAATTGTAATGTATATTGCATCGTGATTGTATACCGAGTTTGCTACCCGTATTGTCTATCGGAGATTCAAATTCGTGCATATTACGCTGTTATGGAGGACGCGTTGATGCCTCACAGCTATTGTTCGGAATAGCCGAGTGATTATTGAATACAGGTAGGGGTGGGTTGTGTAATAATCGATTGAAGTGCCGCTCGGGTTTTCGCTCTATTCCGTTAGCCCTTCGTGGAGCGCGTTGCGTATGTGTGAGAGAGAGAGAGAGAGGGAGAGAGAGCGGTACGTCGAAGGGCTAGGCATTAAATCAAGAGCCGTCCGATGAAACGAGTGGCGAGAAGGCGCTTTAGCGAGCATTGGCAAAGGGCCACTCTTGCGGCATCAGCGAAGGTATCTTCGAGATGTGTAGTATACGGTAAGTAAAAGGGGGTCAATCCCAATCACTTTTCCACCGAACGGTTATTCCGAGGGCACGTGTATAGCGAACTAGCAGCAATCTACTGATTCTCGGGCAGCTAAGCGGAACAAATGTTTTCGTTCTCGTTGCGCAAAGAGAAAGATTGTCGAGGGAGCGAGGAAGGTGTAGGAGAGAACGAAAGAAAAGAGGAAGAGAGCAAGAGAGCGAGCGAGGGAGGAAGAGAAACGGAGCGGAGGGAGAGCGAGAGAGAGAGAGAGAGAGAGAGAGAGAGAGCAGGTCTGGCACACGGGGTCCGTGTGCCAGCGCAATCATCGCTAAGTCTTTTAATTTCCTATATTGGGGGAGAGACGGAGCTCCGGGTGCGGGCGGGTGGTCGGCGGGTATGGGTGGTGCGAGATATACCGAGCGAGCGAGCGGGTGGAGGAGGGCTCGCGCGCGCGAGGGTTGCACGGGGTGGTAATTGGCTGTCAGGGCTTCCCAGTCCTGCGAGCTCGACCGACCAACAACCCCGAGAGATTGGTATCGCTTATAATTAACTTCTCCGTGCCACGAAGCCACCGTTTCCATCGGCGGTGTCGACGCGAACGGCGCGAGGCGAACTAACATGCAGGGAGAGAGAGACAGAGAGAGAGAGAGAGAGAGAGAGAGAGAGAGAGAGAGAGAGAGAGAGAGAGAGAGAGAGAGAGAGAGAGAGAGAGAGAGGGAGAGAGAGGCCGCGATAGAGAGATACCAAACAAGAGAGAAATGCATGTTTTAGATGCAGGGAAAGCGTGGTGAATGCACGAGTTCGGTGCTAGCGAAACGCCCGCGCATCACCGAGGACGAATGAATGCGCACTGCTGCTACATCGGCGTGTATGAGGATCGCCTGGGAAATCCTCGAGTCGATCGCACAAACCCTGGTGCATTCAACCGTTCAGCCACGTCGTTCCCCCTTCGTCCCCGTTCTCCTCTTACTTCTCCTGTGTATATGCATTGCTAATTGCGACGGGAATGATTAGTCGACGAATATAATAGACGCGATACACCGCTTTAAAGAAAATAATCGTGAAACGGTATAACGAGCTTAGCTATTCGCATCGACCGATTGTGAAGCTTTCTCGTATTCCACTTGCATTCGAGTATAATTATCTAATGATTTTATGCATCTGTATGACTGGAATTTTTATTTAAATAAGAATAAATCTCAAGCACTCTAAATTACGATCCTAATGACAATACTCTAAGAATACTCCAAGTATCACATACCGTTCTCTAGAATAGTCCAGGATTCGTCATGGCTTCTTAGAATTTCTTAGAATCCTTTGCAATTTCCAAGAATTCCGAGGATTTCCCTAATATCTCTTGCAGATTTTAGCAATACATCCTGAAGAACGATTCCGTAGCGACAATTTTACGCCTGTATACACGAGCAGCAGGGGCTTTGGTTGTCTCCCATCCTTGTCGTCGCATCAGGGGGAGCGAAGCCCTGCGACAGCTTCGCCAAGAAAAGCTCTTTGAGCGTGAAGGATACAGCGAGGTTCCTTGGAGGGTGTCGGTCGAGTGAAGTCGCGAGAGCGAGGAAGTTGCACTCTGGAAACGACGGAGAACGCGCGCGCGCGCGAAGACGCTCGTCTCTTTCCAGGGGAAACGTTGCTGGAGAGAGAAAGATCACACCATACGGTTGGGTAGTGTAAGAAGGGTGGAGCGAGCTGAGGGAGCTCTCTAAAGTCTAAGTAACATCCATTTCCGAGCGTGATGCCTACCACGTGCTGCTGGAAAGAGGACCCGCGTCCCTTTTACTTTGCTTTACCTTCGCTGTACTTTACTTACTACACTTTCCAGCCATTTTTTTCATTATTATTTGCAGTTCTACTACTTTTCTCGCACACACCTTGCTTACGGCTGCAGTGGCTCTCACTCTGCACACCGATTCGACCCAAGAGAGCCCTTTACGTACTCGCCCTTTGATTAAATCTCGATTTTTACTCCGCTAAGGGGATGTTTGAGATTCGGTCAGTCCTTAACGAGATTTCAAACAAACCGGGCACCAGCACGGTAGGTATACAGCGTCGTAGAAAGAGCCGTAATTGAGAAAGGTCGGAGGTTGGGGTTAAGAGACGAGAACGAATGATTTACCAGTAATGGTACGGAGTTCTGCTTTCGTCCTTCGTTCAACGTCGTTGTCGTCGTCGTTGTCGTCGTCGTTGTCGTCGTCGTCGTCGTTGTCGTCGTCGTCGTCGTCGTCGTCGTCAACGTTCCAGCGAGCATGGTCCCTTACCGAGCCCTTTACCAACGGAGGTCCCCTCCTGGAATATCAGTGTCCCTCGCCCGCGGTAACTAGTTTCCGAGCAGGTCACCCCAATTAACGTTTCCACATACAGCATACTAGCTGCTGTTGGATCGTCGAGAGAGTGTCCTGGCGATTCCGCCGACCTCTCGGCCATCTCTCTATCTCTCTCTTCTATCCGTGCCAGCACGCGCTGCACCGTCCGCTCTCTGCTCTATTCGCTCAAACACTCCAGCGTACATTCGTGTACCACGTACACGCGTACAAACACCCATATACACACACACGCACACATACACGTCGTGTATGCGAGTGTGTGTACTCTCTCGTGTACTCCCTCGTCGTTCTCTCGGTTTCTGGGGCTGCCGGTGCTCCTCGTTCGCTTCCAAACCCCGCGTCTCGTAGAAACTTATAATTGCGAAAGGAGCCGGCAATTATAATTGCCTCGACGAGGCTGTGTAGCCCGCGTGCGAGCGGAGACGTTCGTAATTATCCAAAAATTCTCTCGGCGTTGCAAACGGCAAGCGAGTCGACTCTCGTTGTCCCTGTAGGACGTGGTTCCTGTGTCTCTGTGCGACACCCATTCTCGTCATTACCCAAAGAAGAAAAAAATACAAGATTTCTTATTCTTACAAAATGAACCTTGTAACATGGAATAAGTGGATTATATTGCGCGGTTGTTTGGTCTCGACAAATATCTTTTAAACGAGGTTCCTATTATTCGCGGCTTTGATTGCAAGACCGAAGACGCTCGTAATTTTATCCAAAAAAATCTCAGCTTTGCGATCGGCGAATAAGTCGATTCTAGTTGTCCCAGTAGAGTGCAGTTCCTGTGTCACTCTCCGATATTCATTTTCCTCGTTACCAAAGAAGATGATAAATATTTCTTTGCTTTCCTCGACACGTGGAATAAAATTAACCCTGTTATCTGGAATTCCAGGTTTATATTGCGAGGCTGTTTGTCGTCTCGATATATGATATTCTTTACATGTGGTTCCTATTCGTGGCTGTACATACCGTCGTGTTCCGTGGCAAATCGATTATTTAAATGTACCCACCGTGTGCACACGCTCAACCTAACAGCGGGCGCACTTGTGCACACAAAGAATAGGTCGATGGAGAGTAGAAATGAAGCAACACTACTCTACTACTACTACTACCACTATTACTACTACTACTACTACTATCGTGGAGCATGACTGCCCTATCGTGTACGTAGACCGCGAGAGAGAAGAGGAAAATGCGTGGCAGTGAGAGCTATAGAGCGAAGGAGGTGGGAGAGCTGCGGGCAGGGCTCCGACGAGAACTAAGACCCCGGTCAATTAAGTGCAGGAAATTAGAGTTTTAATTACGCAGTCATTCAGAAAATTACATCGGGGCGGCCTCGAAGGAGGCACCGCGACCGCCTCCGCGCCTTCTCTACCGACGACGCAGCTTTTGCTCCGTTAAAATACTACTTCGACGTGATATACACTGTCGCTCGGTTCTCTTTTGCATCTGAAGAAGTTCGAAGTTGACGGAGATGGTTGTCATCAACCACGAACGGATCACCGATTCTCCTTGTTTAACTTGGTAATATCGCGTGCTTATCGTTTATAAATTGCACTATTTTAGGTTGAAATTATGATATCGATGATTACACTGCAAGCTTTGTGATTAAAATTTAACCAACGCTGGGAGAGACATTGTATTTTAGATGGAAAGTTCTAAATTTTTGTCCTTTTAATCAGTCGGACGATTATATGAAAATTTGTAGTTGTGTCATTGATTCCCGGAGCGGCTGTCGGCGAGACTGAAACTGAAAAACTTTAATTGCCTTTTTCTTCGGTAAACATCATTTCTTCGCTTTTTCGTACTCAACTGATTCACTTTAACATAAAATCGGTTTAAATCGTAATAAGTAGGCTGTTCCTGGTTAAAATAAAAAATAGTTCGAGGCCAGTAACCCGAAGACTCAAAAAAATGTTCACGAAAACAAATCATCCTTCACGAGAAAGCTAAAGAATGCGAATCACGTGTTAAAATAATTATTTTCTCAAAAAGAACTATTTTAATCGGTATTCATTAAAATTACACTCAACAACGATCAAACGATCCTCTTCAATAAATTTATATCGAATCTGTATAGCCATTAAATTTTTTTCATAAACTGCCAATACATGGATCGGTAAATTGCACAAGTAAAACTGCGGATAACGATCTCTAATAACATTGGGCGATCGATGGAACGAATACCATCGCGATTCCTGATTAAACGGAGTGCCGCTATATATCGTAGCTGTCGTGGTGTATTAATCGCGTATCGTTGCCGTTGCTGTGCAGAATTACTGGCAGCGGTCAATCCGTTAACAGTGTACGATGGTAGGGCGCTAGTTGCCGAGCGGAGTGCAGTGCGGTGAGAATTGTTAGCGGTAACCGATTCTCCCGAGCCGAAACTACAATGGCTCTCGCAGCGAAGGAAGCAGCTCGGTTGCGATGGGGGTGCAAGAGAATCGAGGAAGGGATGCATCGTGCCATCTCCTCTGTGTTCCCTCAGCTATGTACATCGCCGAGTGTAGCGGTCGTGAGCTCGTGCGCTCGAGAGCGGGGGTTAAATCTAATTACATGCTCTGTGACGGCTACTCGACGGACGTACACTCGCCGTCGACGACGCGCCGGATCGTTCGTGGTCGTTCTCGGTTTGCTACCGATATTATAGCGGTGACTCTATACTCTCTGCTCTATCCTCGTACGTCCGGTTTGAGTTACGGATGCGAGGGCTTCCACATATAATACTACTACTAGTACTACTACTACTACTACTACTACTACTACTACTACTACTACTACTACTACTACTACTACTACTACTACTACTACTACTACTACTACTACTACTACTACTACTACTACTACTACTACTACTACTATTACTACTACTACTACTACTAGTCGTGTCCCTTTTCGTCTCACTGCTCAAAGTCCCAATGTATTTACCAAAGCTTCTCTGCTAAACGTGTCGTCCAGTTCTATCTAATGTGACGGAGCATACAGCGAGTACGCTCATGTTAGAAATTCTCCCGTCGAAACTAATCCAATCTTCGCGTCGAATTGCACACGTATTATCCAATACCCCAGAGTCGCAAGTACGTCGTTCGTGTAAACGTCAAATTGGTGGAAAAATACTCTGAAATAAAAGCAGAAAAATAAATAAATAATTAAAATAACTTGATTGAAGTATTCAATTAAAAGTTTTACGAGTTACTGCTCCTCCCGTAGGCTTAACGTTTTACATTATCCGTAATCACGGTTTAATTATAACACGAGTAATAAGAATAACACACTTAAATGTTTCTAGTTTACCACTTCTTCCATAAACTGAACATGAATTAAAATGCAATAGAAAAAAAAAGAAATATACGAATTTATTGATATTTTATAGTTTTTTTTAGGGTTATCAATTATTTAGATTCGACTTAGGAAATTTCGCTCGTAATCTGAAATTACCGTAATATTTCCTGCTACGAACTTATTCACAAAAAATATATGATAACAAAGTGTTAATAATCATGATATGAATAAAATGATAAAAGAAGACAAGCGAGAGGGGAAAGTGCTTGGCTCGTGACAGGAGCGTTCACGCTCTCAGTGCCGCATTAACGAGTGACTGTGTGTCGAGAGGGTTGGTATACAGAGATATAACGAGAGTGGGCTAGAGACACGCGCAGTTAGAGAAGGAAAGAGTTCGCTATCTTTCTCGCTTCTCGAAAGCTCGAGATAAAAAAAATTGCGAGAGTGGCTTCCACCGCTCCAGAGAGACTCGCAAGTTAGAGCTTTTCCTGCACAAGAGACGGAATGAGAGATTAAAAGAAAGGAGTAAGGAGCAAAAAAAAAAAAAAAGAAAAATGACACAGTGTTCTCTCGCGCCACACTGGCCTACGTTATACAACGGAGAGTGTTAATTTTCCAAATGAAAACGAGAGATCCATCTTTGGCGAGAAATGCTTTGGCTCGTTTCGTTAGTTCGCCTCGCGCTCTCTTAATACCGGTACTCGGAAGCGCAGCAGGTACGAATACACGGAGCTCCGAGCACTCGACACTCGAGCACTCAACGTGGCCCCGCGCGCTATTCTCTCACTCGACGCATTAGGGTAATGAATTAATTTTCATCCCCCTCCGTGGCACCGTTCGCTCGTCTCTTTACGCGCGCACCCTTCTCGCCTCGTTTTTAGCGTCGATCGAGTCGCACCCGGAGCAAGAGCACGCGCACCGTCCTACGTACCGTCACGCCGACTCGAAACCACTTTACGCTCGTGGATTTAAAGTCTATTTTCGTAATTATAATCGAGGAAAGGGTCTACCCGACTGGCTTTCGGACGTGACGTCACGTAGCTTGAGTAACGCGCCAGTTGTGGTCGTTTTACACCGGAAGTGGAAAAAGAATTATAAAAAGAAAATTTAAAAATAATAAATTGGGTGACACAGCGTTTCGTTATGCAATTTCATGGGGTGTTGTAATAATTCTTCGTTTATCGCGAGAAAAGTGGAAGAAGTAGACGACGAGGGCCGGTAAAGGGATAAGAGGCGCTGCCGCTGATGTTGGCTCTGCCTGTGCGAGAGTGAATCAGATCGGCAGGTGCGATCACTCGTCCTCCTCCTCGTCCTCGTTGTCGACTTCCTCGGTGTAGCCGTCGTTCACTCGAATATACCAGCTCGCGCGTACACTTCCTTATATACGGCTCTCGCAGGTCGCGGCCGCTTCTCCGCAAACTCATTAGGCACTCGTTAACGTATTCATGGACTCATGAGATGGCAATCAATCCTTTGAGGGACAGTTTAATTACAGAGGCGATTAAACGTCTCGATACATAATTTATCGGGCGCGGCACGGTACCGTGCTCACGTTCCTTCGACCGTTTCTCACTCGTTTTACGGACCTGGATAAACGACGAATCGTCGAGTCATCGGCAACGTTTATTGCTTGCTACACTGCTTCGATTCGTTGGGTACAGAGGTAAGTAAAACTTTTAAAAATCATCCGAGTTTTATCCCTAGAACCGCAATCGTTGAAACCAAAATAAAAAATATCGTCCCTTGATATTTAAAAAAAAATCAATTTATGTTTTCGCTTTCAATAAGTTCGGTAAAACGATCTTGGAATAAATTTTAAGATCACAACTTGAAAATCGTACGTAAAGATGTAAAAAAAAAAAAATGGGACAAATTGTCTCTTTTTTACAAACGTACATCTGAAATTTCTTAACACAGATCAGCTTCTTACTGATCGATGGATTATCAGAGATTTAAAAAAATGGCATCGACTATCCTTCCGATCGTATCATTGGTTTCTTTTGGATGAATCAATTATTTATTTTACTGAATATATTTTTGAAATTTATTTTATGAAACTTTTTGAATGAACTAATCAATATAAGTTCGATATCTTTAGTGACTGCAGTGACCAGCATAATACCTATTACTCTTTTAACCTCGAACGCGTGATCGGCGAACTTATACGCGATCGGTGAGTCCGGGCTACATCGGTATACTCTCTACTCGATAAAGAATTCTCGAGAGCGATAGCATCGAGATGTCTCGGTCGAGTGCTTGAGTGATCGTAGATTGGTTTTTTTTTCGTCGATGGAACGCGAGAGGTACATCGAGAAGGAAGGAAAAGAGAGAAGGTCGGAAGAGAGGGAGAGAAAGAGACAGTAAAGTAGAAGCGTGAGCGAAGGAGATGGCGAGAAGTATCGATTCTAATCGAAAGAGAAGAGCTCGACTCCTCGTCTCCGAATGCGCGCTTCTTAAGTTCCTCTCTCTTCCTCTGTCTCGTCCTGAAAATAACGACTGGTACGATGGGAATCCGCGCGTCTATCTCGTTCGCCGGGGGTCGAGAAGCCGAGAGGAATGAAAGTGCTTTCTTATGGGGTTGCGCCGTCGCCCGTGAAACAATCTAAATCTTACACTCGGAGTTGGCGCGCAGCAACAGCAACACCATCAGCGGTAGAAGCGGTAGTTCACCGCCGAGTTGCGGTGTTTTATGAGTGTAGTTTTGAAGGTAAATGGAAACACCGGTTCGCGGACGCTGGATATATCCTGTCGGGTACCGAGCGCGTGAGATTTTAGCTAATTGTGCCTCGACGGAACGGTAAGCTCGACGAGGTTCGAGGAGTCCGGAGAAAGGACGTGCAATCTCGTGATTCGTTCCCAGGTATTATTTTCTCTTCGCGACGACTATCACCGGGCGATGCTTCGTCTTCGTCGACTTGAAAGGAGACTCTAAGCTTCTCTCCCCTATACATTCGGGTGTGAAACGAAAGAGTTTTAAAAGCCCAAAGAAAAATTCCAGCCTTCCTCGCTCCCTCGATAAGCTAATTGCTGCATATATTTATTTCATTAATATAATTAGAACAGAACGTTCCTGCGCGGATAAACATTTCTTTTTTTTTTTTTTCTCAGTCAACCTCTTCGGTATATTACGTACTCTGCCGTAGCATATTTAATGACATTCGTTAAACGAAAAAGCTTAAATTTAAAACGTAATGATCGTCGCCGTTTCAGGATTCAAAATTACGTTGAGAGTGCCAGTGTGCGTGTATATGACAGTGATATATACACGCGAATTCATTGTAGTAGCGAGGGATGAGATTCGCGAAAGGAATAAAGTAAGAAAAGGTCTCCCGTGAGGGCTCTTCGAAAAGCTCGCTCGATGACCGCATCAGCAGCAATTGCTATTGCTATTGCAGCTGCAACTGCTTTGCACTCGTAGTCGCACAGAACCCGACATCTTCCGAGCTACCTCTGAGACCTTCTTAATTGCGTCGCGGCCGGGCACGCGGCAAGTTCATTAGCCCGGTTCGTTAAGTATATTACGCCTGGCTCGGCGTCATTCTAGGTGGAGTTTTCAACGCAATCGTCAAGAGTACGACAAGCGGAGCGTGTACATCGTCGAACTTACGACTCGAATATACATTGGTCAATATATAAATTTGTGTATGCTGCATATCCGGTCGTTCTCGCTGCTTCCTCGGTTTTTGACTTTCTCTCTCTCGCTCTCTCTTTCTCTCTTTCTCTTTCACTTCCTCCTCCCACATAATCGTTTTACAGACTCGCGAAGAGCAAACAACGCCAACTGATACGCCACTTTGTGACTCTCCACAGACATGTAGCAGTCATCTATACTGTCGTACAGTCGGGCCACTAGTCCAGCCGACAGAATCGTCGGCGAAAGCGACGAGAGAACGAGAGAAAGGGAAGGAATCGTAACTGTCGCGTTATAAAGAGTGAGAGAGAAAAATAGAGAGATAGAGAGAGAGAGCGAGAGAGAGAGAGAGAGTTAGCGAGGGTGGGGGAGAGCTCATCATGGTGCGTCGAACGTACGCGACACGCGTCCGCCGCCACCCCCGCTTGCCGCCACCAGCCGCGCAGGCGTCAATCGCAGCAGCGCGTGACGTCACCTCGCGGAGTCGCGATCCTCGGTTGGCGCGACTCCACTCCGAGTCGAACCGTCGGGTTGCGCACGTTGGAACGCCACAAACACTGGTAGCATTTCGAAGATCCTCGTTTCCATCTCTCGTGTGTTTAACGACAAAGAATTTTCGTCGCGATTCAACGGTCACAGTGTCGCTTCTTCGTGTACTTCGATAGAGAGAGAGGTGAATTTAATTGAAGTGTCGTTTTTTTCGTGAACGATTTTGTGTTTTATCTTCAAGAGTAATCAAAGGATTCACGAAGAAGGCGATAACGGAGGATAATCAACGCTCTACGAGAGGATTGCCAGCTGTTCACTGGTCAGTCCTACAAGATATAGTCGTACTAATAATTATTTATTACTTCATTGTAATTCACGGTGAAATTGTTGTTCATTGGATGCTCGTTGCTGTATAGAATTGACGATTCTGCTATCCGCACTGCATCTGCTGGTATATCAACCGCGCTGACGTATATATATATGTATTTACAATATATATAGGTAGCCAGTACGGTGCGGACACGTTGCCTCCTGCCTGTGTATTACTCCCTCCTGTTATCCCTCCCTCGGCTTACGAGCAGTACTACTCCACGTACGATAATTGGGAGCGCCTTAATTGCTTCGGCGCGTGCGATGACCGATTGTAATTGGCCTCGCTGAAGTGTCGATCCTAATGGCTCATGCTCGCATACATGCAACTCGCTCGCTAGCTCTCTCTCCCTCTCTCTCTCTCTTTCTATACCTTCTTCCCCGTCGCTCTCGTCGCCCTCACTGTTTTACCTTCCTCCCTTGAATCAATGTGATTCTCGTCGAAACACGCACGGTCTTTGGAGTATTTGACGTTTTTAATTTAGCCCGCACCGAATGCTTGTTAATTGACGAACCACGTGCAACCACGCTGTAATAATGCTGGCTGTTGATGTATGACCAACGGAGGTGCGTGTGCGTAAGGTATCGAAGCACGATTATCCCTGAAGCTCAGGTAGTTCGATATGTATATACACGAAGCTTATTTGTGTACTCTGATTAAAATTCCTGGCATCGAAATTTCTCTCTGGTCGCGTACTGCAATCAAGAGCGCTTCTCGTTACTTGAGAACCGTTAATTAACGAGGAAAAATATTTTGATTGATTTTCTGGTACTTTGATGAAAAAAATGTGATTTTTAGCCTCAATAGTTTCGATAATTTATTGGCATGCGAGGCTCTTTGATACGATTCTGATAAAAAGAGAGCAGCGAGGAATCGATTTCCAATCAATCGAGCTCGGGACATCGAGTGGTTGCCTGTGTATAGACGCGGGTCACTTCCAAATTAAATAAAAGGTATATAGACAGAGTTTTTTTTGTTGTTATTCATCGAGAAGAGAAGAGTGAGACTCTCGTGAGTCACAATATCGCGCGTGCGAGAGAGTGCGGGGTTCCAAGACGATTGGTTTCTTTCGACTCGCTTTCGTTTTGGACTCTGTATGTGTGTGTGTGTGTGTACAGAGGCGGATGGGTGTTGTGTCCCTGATGGTTCTATGGAATACTCGTAGACGGTATAGGTAGGGAAAGAGCGCGGCGGGACTGTTGGCGCGCCAGTCCACACAGAAACGAGTCGGAAGTCAATCTTCGCGGCCGGAAGTGGTTCGCCCGAGCAGCCAGCCACTCCCTCCCCGATCCTCCCGCGACTTCTCCATCACCGCGGCTCGTCTCCGTGGCGTCGGCACCCCCTGGACTCTGCCACGCACCGCGCAACCCCTCGTTTTGCTTCCTTAACCTCTCTCGCTTGCTCCTTCGCGACGCTGTGGGTGCACATCCCGCGTTGGAGGTTTTATAAATGAAATCCGAAATAAAAATCGTATATTAACCTCCGTGGCGTCTTCGAAATTAAAAAACAACATTTTACGAGAACCGGTGGGAACTGGCGCGCGCGCGCGCACTAGATATATCCGTTCTCGCGTTACCATATTCGCTGCTTTACATCTTCCGCCTTCGTGCACGAGATGTTATAAATCGCGAAAGACTCGAAGTCACGAGGATAAACGGGAAAGCCTGGAGAGAATATCGCTCGAGGTTTTAGCAAATGACATTCTATTGTCCGTAAATTGCGTTTTTAAATTCGTCCGAGGTACCAGACTACGGCTCTATGGCACCACGTGGTTCCGGATATCACTCGAGAATTTACAAAATCGTGCGTGCGCCACCCGGAAACATGATCTGAAACATCGATCTCCCGCAATGAAAAATATTTTCTTGATCTTCGACAGATGATTAATCTTTATTTATTAAAATAAATATATTATTTTGATAAAATAATATTTAATTGTTCTAAATATGCAATAAATTTACTTGAATACCAGTTGTATCGGATGATACTTCAATTAAATTTACTTTTTTTTCATTAACAATTTATATTTTACTTTTTAAAACTTAAATATTTTTATGGTTTTCCTCGTTTCCGTAATTAATAAACTGGCTAAACAGTTATATCGCGTTGAACGTGAGAATGCGTTATACGCGTATATAGCGACAGTCAAAGGATTTCACCAGAAGGTACGAGTCATCCGAACCGAGAGTCGTCGAGTATACTTTGGAAACGCTCGAGTCGCATCGGGGTAAGGGTGTATAATGGAAGTTGAAATTGGTTGGGCCTGTCCCGGCTGGGCAAGCAGTACCACTACCATCACGGTAGCCGTCACCACTACCAACGGCAGAAGCAGTAGCAGGAGGAGCTCACCACCAGCATCACCCGTACGAGCGAGCTATCGAGGGAAACGCATTCCATGCCGAAATTGCTTCTCAGTGTGCCTGTGCGCTCGTGCTCTCGATCCAACGGCTACGGAATACAAGGTTCTGGCTTGAGGTGAGGTTTTCGCGTCAAAAAATACGCGACTAAGCCAGCATTGCTGCTGCTGCTGCTGCTGCTGCTGCTGCTGCTGCTGCTACTGCGCGCCCTGTGCTCTAGCTCTGCGGACGAGAACGCGGAGGTGATAGAGGGAGAGAGCGCTCACCGGGCGTTGATTAAAACCGCCCTGCCAGCTTGGTGTACTACTACGCGTTCAAACCGAGTGGGGTTGAGCGGGCATCGCACGAAAGAGAAAGAGAGAGAGAGAGAGAGAGAGAGAGAGAGAGAGAGGTTGATTGCGAGTCCCGGCTTTATCGCGCTAGCGTGTATGTGTCTACGCTCACGAGAGGGATAGAAGTCGCGGGAGGAGAAACGAAGCAACCCCCGAGAGCGCGGACGGGGTGAGCGAGAGGGGTACGAGAGACAGGAACCGAGCGGGTGAGCGAAAGAGCGAGAATGAGAGCGAGAGGTGGCTAAGGCGTTGCTTGCTTAATTACTAAAAGCTAATCAATTCCAGAGGAAGTAAAGTTTAAATTGCAAACTAAAGTATAGCTTCCCTCGACGTAACCTGCAAAGCGATATTACCGCTCGCTGCATTCTGCAATTAGCCGACGGTAAATCATTGAAAACAAATTATGAACGTGGGCCCCACAAGAGGCCAAGGGAGTGCTGTTGAGCAGTTTCTTCCCAGCTTTGGATTTAAATCCATTTCGAACAGACGGAAATATTGCGGATACTCGTTGTCTTCGTGATTGATAAATACGTATTAAAGTTGATCGAGGATAGAGAATAGCCATGCGGTTAGCGAAACCTACGACTTATACTCGTATATTCCACTGTATATGCGGAGAGAGGATATAGCAGCGTCGTTTACCGCGAGAGAACGACGAAACAAGCAATAAAATCAATGTCGTTACCGGCAATTCAATTCACAAGACACATTGCACAATTTCACATACAATTTTACGGGAGAACGGTCAGGACTCCTATTTACTTCATGGGTCTCCTAAATCCCTGGAAAATGCCAGCGTCTCGCGTTCTTTCTCCTCACTTCCTCCTTCATCTCCACCGCAGAGTAGCGGCGGCCCTTTTACGGAAGGTAAGCGATGCGGCTGCTGCTGCTTCTGCTGTTGCTACTGCTGCTGCTGCTGCTGCTGATGCTGATGCTGATGCTGATGCTGCTGCTGGCCGTCTACAGCATGGAAAAATAATATTGTGAGGAAGGGATCGATGCAATCACGCTAGATTCTGCTCCGCGAGCGACGGATCAACGACGAGGCGATGGAACGCGTGACCGAGAAAAATCGATCATTCGAAATACTGCTCTACGCTTTGTGTGGGAGTGTATGCGCACTCCTCTATACTTTCTGGCAACCTTTCAGAGTCAATTTCATAGAGAATTATGCGACGAGACGTGTACTCTCCAATTCTGTTGTATAATAGACAGTTCTTACCGGTTGTTACGTCATTGGTAAACCCGTATACAGTAGAAGCCACGTGTAACGTTTCGAATGGCATTTGACTTGATCGGTGTTACGAATTGTTTATTATTTTTCTACTCGTCAGTTTATTAAATATATTTTTGTGTAAATATCGATTTTTTAAGTCGTAATTTTTTAAACACGCGTTGCATATTGTTTAAATTTATTAAAATTAATAATAGTAACTCGAATCTCGGTTCGTTACAAGTTTGAAATATCTTTCACAACAAGAGTTGAAGTAAGTTTTGTAAAGATAACTTGAGTTGTATCGTAGATGCAGCCTTTGAAAAACACCCGGGACAACAATTCCAATTGTAAACGACGACTCTCCCCTCTTAATTAAATTTCTTTATTATCGAGGTCACGATTTTTTAAAACCGTTCTCAGTAGGCATTGTTATTGTAATAAATAGAATTCGAGTAATGAACTCGACAGTAGGACTGCAGGAATATAAATTATTGATTGCTCCAACCAACTGCATGATTCAATATCTTCCAGTCGATTGATTTGGTTGAGCCATCAAATTAATCGGTTGCGCCAATAAGTTGGTTGCCAACCAACTAATTTGTTGACGCGAGTAATCAATTGGTCGATAACCAACTAGCGAGCAACAAAACCTTTTTCTCCGTGTCAATAGCAGCACAGACAGAACAATACTAAAAAACAAAAAATATTCAAAGATACAATTAAGTGATCGATTGTAAATATAATAGGAAGTTCTTAAGCTTTTTTTTACTTGATTCTAAATTAAGCTGTTGGCTCTTATCCAACGGCTTTGTCGATACATAAATTTCAAGGCGGAATAATATCTTCATAGCAAATTTAATTCAAGAAGAAGTAGCGCTAGTTTCTCTGACAAAATTGCGAAAAACTAATTCCATTTTAGCGCAGTAGAGGATGCGAGTCTATGCTTATTTCTCTCTCTCTCTCTCTCTCTCTCTCTCTCTCTCTCTCTCTCTCTCTCTCTCTCTCTCTCTCTCTCTCTCTCTCTCTCTCTCTCTCTCTCTCTCTCTCTCTCTCTCTCTCTCTCTCTCTCTCTCTCTCTCTCTCTCTCTCTCTCTCTCTCTTATGGCAGGCTTGGCGCAATAGCTCTGGCTAGGGCAGTAAAGCAATCACATTAGAGGCGAACCACCCGCCGTCTCCGTTTCCCTGAACGGCGCACGGCGACGATACGCGTCTGCTTCTTCTTCTTCTTCTTCTTCCCTCTTTCCCTCCAATAGTAGGGGACGAGCTCGTCATCCTTCACCTGCGTGCTTCTCATACATTCCCCGCCAGTAGCTCCTAGCTTCTTTCTCCCTTCTCCATCTAGTCTGTTCGATTAATACTCGGGAGTAATTAAATTTTAATCCGAGTCATCGATGTGTAGTGAATGCGACAGCGCTCACGGTGGTGGTTCGAGAGGAGCCAGGCGGCAACGATCCGCGATTGGATTTCATCGACACGTAAACCCATCTGACTCGTGAATCGCATGGCGATGCTGCGGGGTGCACGACGTATGTTGTCATCCCCACGTATTCACCTACTATTGCAATATATGCTGGATATACCGATATATATATATATATATTGTCGCATATATATATATGCGACAAATGTAGGGCACAGCGATACAATTATTGGCTGGTTAGTCTACTAACCATGCTATGGAACCCATATGATATTCCTAAAATTGTATAACCATTATATAACCCATATAATATTCTTAAAATTGAAAAAAAAAGAATAAAATTTGCTGAAAATATTTTGTAATATATATAACGAATTCGTGAGGTCATTTGACACGTGTCAACTTCAAATTATCGTTAAAAAATATTTAATTATAGTACAAAAAAGAAAAAAGTAAAAAAAAAAATTTCTACAGAAAATTTTTTTTTTTAATTCAAACATTCGTGTAATAAAGTTGGTGCTCTTTAAATTATTTTGTTAATTTTTTAATGATAAGAAATATCAAAATAATTTCATATTTTGTGGTGAAATTTGACAGTTAGTGAACACGGAGTTATCGGTGCTACTTTAAAGAGCCAATCACTGTATCGTTTGGATGCTACACCGGTTCTATTGTGACCGAAGCACGACCATGCGAAGTGATATAGTTGGCGTATAGGCTGGATAGGAAAACCGGAAGGAAGGGCAGAGGGTCATGTTTCGCACGAAATCGAGTTGGCCATTCAATTAGAAAATTTCATGACCCCCACCTGCTCGTTCTCGCTCTCGCTCGCCGATCGCAATTTCATCCGGCGACCTGCTGGCTTCCCGTTCTCCTCGTATTACGCGACGGTCATTTATCACTCGCGTAGGCCGCTTGGGATACAACCGAATCCCTTCTCCGTAACCTCTCCTCCCCCCACTCTCACGTTTGCTATCTCTTTCTCTCTCGACGTCTGTCTCTCCGATAGTCACAACTCCAAATCGCACTCACTCTTTCTTCCCCTTTACTCCATTCCCTTGGACCCACTCGCACCCTCTGTATTCCCTTTCTCCCGTCATCCGTCGCGTTTATTTTTAATTCTTCTACACCCCATCATTATCCTCTCCCTTATTCGAGTCTCGACTGTTACCTAATTGTTTCGCATCTCGTCTTGACAAAATTATACTCCTTTACCGAGAATATAATAATATTCTGTTTGCCATTATGATAAAATATATCTGACAACCCTTGAAACTTTCATTAAAGGAAGGAAAAATATTTTTTGAAAGTATCATTAAACGCTCGTTGTGTAATGATTTTTAAAAAATTGCTCATTGTTGTCATTTTTTATCTTCGTTCCATTTATTTCTTTGCGAGAGGACTTTTTCCAAGTCGAACAACGATATCGATAAAGCAAAAATATAATCGTGTACAATCAATTATTATGGAAATTATTATGGAATTAAACTAATTATGAAAAAAATGTTTAAAATCGTTGTTTTGTAATAACAATCGATGAATTAAACGCATGTCAATGTGTAGAGTACCAAGGAATCTCGTTGGAGCTTCGATTTCCACTCTTCGTTGTATAGCTCGATGGAAAGTTTTTGCGTCGTTAAAAATTTATAGGCTAGATGAATCTCGCCCGTTCGATCGCGCCTCCGTCCACCATATACGCGTATATACATGCCCTTACGAAAGTAATATCAATTTCAGTAAATGGAAAAAGTATCAAGATGCCCGGGTTCGTGTCTATAGATAGAGAGGAGGCGCGAGAGTTTCAGCGCCTCTTCCTCTATTCGAGTATTCAGTATGAAAGGTTATACGAGATGCTGGGTTGGGTGATGGCAGAACGAGTACCGATGCTGTTGGTGATACTCGGGGCGCTAAGATTCGCGAATTTATCGAGCGATCGACCGTTCTCAAATGAATGAGTTCGCTCCGCGAAGCTTGGGGCTTTCCGCCGTGAACGACTTCAGCATCTTCGAGGAGCGGAGCGCGACGACGAGCAAGCGCACGATGGTGTCGTCGAAGGTTGGAGCGGGGATGATTCCGAACCCCCGCGCGTTTCATCCCCTTCCGTTGTGGCTCGAACGGCCCCGTTTCCGCTGCGGCCGGCGCACGGACCGAATTGGATTTTTAATCGGTGCGCACTCGCCGGAAAATAGCCACTTCGCCCTGCCACGTCGTGTCTATAAATGCTCGACCACTTGTTTCCCCTCGTATAGCTAGTGGATAAAGTCGAGAGTCGCTGTTCTCTCGAGCTATGGATATAATCTTGGTTGTGCGCCGAACGCGCGCAAAAATTTATAAACTCCAACGATTGCTGGCTGAAAGTCGTCGTCACGTTTGTTCCCGTCGTGATCCATTAAATGCTTTGACTTTCACGAAAGGGAAGAAATGAAAAAAAAAAAAAAAAAATGTTCCCTTTATCTCGTTCGCTTCTCTATCCGCCTGTAATAATGGTTCTATACCTGCGTCCCCTTGTCTACCAGCGGTTGCCTGTATAGCCTCCTAGCATTCTAGGCCGATGAGTAACACACCACTCAGTGTGATTAGGTGGACATACGGAGTTGACGAGATAGAGTGTATTATTATTGTATTGTCAGCTGCCGGCTATATACGTTGCTAACAGCCTAGATCGCTGGGACGTTGATATCGAGATTGGAATGGCTCTCCGGGTTTAATTTCAGATATTACCTTTTATGTTTATTTATTTAATTACCGTTGCAACATTTATAAAATAATATTTATAATTATTTTATGATTTATCGTATTATATTTTATTAACTAAAGTTTAACACGAGTGATCCGTAAATCTAGGATTGCGTTACAAATTTTGTCAAACTTTAGTTTATATCGATGGTCTAACGACAGAAAGGCGTATACGTGTAACTTATACACACGCGATACGTCCTCTTAACTTTAAGCCATTGATATAATAAGTGTAAATAGGCGTCCATTGTTGAATACAGTAAAAAGAAGTAGAAGAATCAAATGTGACACTCGATAATTGTGCTTTCACAATATAGTTTAGTTTATATAATTACTGGCAAAATATGGTTCGTAGCTTCGTCGGTTTCTCATTATTTTCCACAAAGAATTCTCTATCAGAAAGCCAAAAATTGATCACCATACTTCCTCGTAGAGGTAGCTTCGTAAAAAGTAGAAAATTATGAGAAAGTAATGTGCAAGATTGTAACCTTATTTTGAGTTTAACTTTATTAACGTTAATTCAAATGATTTGAATATAATTTTTTGGAACAAGACATGTTTTCTATTCCCAATCTGCACGCCGTGTTGTTTCAATCCATGTTCACGAACGTCACGTGGTCGCATATTCTCGTCGACGAGTCGTGGAAAGGCGAAAAAGAGAGAGCGAGAGAGAGAGAGAGAGAGATAGTAAAGTGGAGGCAGGTTCGTTGGAAGGTAAACGATTTCATCCGGCGCGCGGTGAACCCTTAATATAAGCGTCGACGTATAATTTATCAATAACAGCATTTGGCTTCTGTACGAAGCATATTAGATTTATACAGAACTAAGTGCTAAAGCTCGTTTCGGATAGGTAGCAACCCGCGTTATTATATTTTTCGTTTTAATCGACGTACAGTAGCGATAAGATTTATGGTAATTAAAACTGCTTAAAGGACAATACTCGAGGCACCTATTCTCTTTTAATCCCGCGCGTCGAGTTGAATGAATGGACGTAGGCTGCGGGAGATCCTGATTCGCACACGGTAGATGCATAGTAATAATACCACAGTAGCGTGGCTTCGTTATAATACATATCCTCTTCGCTTCCCTTCGTCTCGCCACGAAACGCCGGCAACTTCTTCGCGGTATACATACCCCATATATATATATATATATATATATATGCACCAGCTAGCATTATAATTATTATTTTAGAAACTCTCGGTTCTCGAGCCTTCGCGTGGATTAATTTCGCGAGTAAATTAGTTCGTAAGTTGGAACAAGCGCGCGAGTGCGGTTGCCTGGGCTATAACAGAGCAATGTCATATATACAGACGAGAAATACGTGTGTATGCGTGGATATATGAATTGTACTGTGTATTACTACTATAGGCTTGGCGTATACTCCGCTTTGTTACGTGAAATTAAGCGTATCGGGCGGTATACGTTTACATCACGTTTGTTCGTCTCACTCGCGTTGTATCCATATACAACGCGAGTGAGACGCGAGCTCCATAGTTCGGAGCGATCGGGACTTCCCCCCTCCCCCCACCCTCCAGCCGGTTTGACCAGCTAATTGGCGAACATGGTCGCGCCGGTCACTGAGCCGGTCTACGTGAAACTGCGTAAACGATAAAGAACCGGGATGACGACTAGCTCATTCTCTCTGTCCTCGTATTGCCCTGGAGTATTATATTGGCTGGCGCTTCCAGAGAGAATGACGATGGGTTTAGTGGTATTTATTAAAGAACGTGTATAGCAGCGGCAGAGTTCAGGGTTCGTAATAAAATCAATGCAAAACCTGTGGAGTATGGGGCAGACGAACATATCGAGAGTGTACGTGTACGCAGAACGAGCTGCGGAGAGTGTGACAGACAAATAACGAACGACCAATCGCGGCACTCCCCCAACGGTCATTAATATATCGATTGCGGAGCTTGCAGCAGTAGCATTCTATAGCTTTCGAGTGGGCTCTCTCTCTCTCTCTTTGGCGATGAGTTAATCCGCGCAGAAGCTAATTTGCACTGCCATTACGACGTATTATTGAATGGAAGCGAGCCCGAAGGGAGAATAATACACATACGAAGCAACTGTATCGTACGTGGCGCGTTTCTGTACTGCCACCGCCAGGCGACATGCACGAACTGATGGAGAATCCACGAGAACGTACACTGTACGGTATTACAACGTAACGGAGAGCCAACACAAAAGCACCGGTTTTTCCAACTCGAGTGGTATTAATTCTCCGTACAAATGGTAGAATCGTTACGGGTCAATTACCCGGGTATTGCTGTAATCCCCGAATCGAGCGATCGTACTTTCTTTCAACTTTTACCATAAATTGGCGACAGCAGCGATAAAAGAAATCTTAAACAAAATTTTTTTATAACAATGTACTATAGCGATGACTCGTTTATTTATTTTAAAAAATATATTTTTTGTTTATATATTTCGAAACGGAGAGAGCACAACGGATGTACCAAACATCGGGCGCCGAGAGCAACGGCTTGACACGACTCGCCACGCGAAACTCTCAAACTCAATTTTCGGGATCTCATTTGGAAAACATAAGCTACTCGCGGTCGGGCTCTGGTATTTACGGGTTCCATTAGGAACCTGTCAGCCGGTGATCCTGGCACTGCCGCCCGATGGTACCGTGTGCATCGGCTCAACCAGCACCGGGAAACCCACCGTTCTGTGCGCACCGACTCTCTTCCTTTTCGCGATGGCACAACTCGGAGAACATCGAGGCGAGGCATAATACACGATACAACGATGGGACGAGAGAGATCGTACCTCGTTATACGATAGGCTGTGTGGCACTGCTCGTTTTCTCTCGTACGATACGTATCGGATTACCCTCGACGACAGCTCGTCCGATAGTTGTAAATTTGAAGGATTTTCGAGAAAATCGAATACGAGTAAGAAGACACAGAGATGGTGAAAGGGCGACGTCCTCCAGCGTAAGAATAAAACGACTTGACGACATCTACCGGAATTCTGATTGACGATATCGATCTATCGTAAATCGGTGATTTACTTTTTTTTTTATTATAGAATTTGATCTATTGACGGAAGTAAACATTTTCCAGTAATGCGGCTATCGTATATGGCTCACCCGTCATTCAAAGATTCGTGTATTTACTTGATCTTTGTCAAGCTACCGATCGTCTTGTTTATCGTCAACATTACACGCACACACGCGCGCACACTTTCCGATACTCGTATAGACGCAATCTTCGCCGCTCTCGTTATCGAATTTAGTGCTCACCCTGGACTATCAATTTACCTCTGATTGGTAATTCGGAACGATGTCAGTCTCGATAATACATCTATAGTCATTCCGTTTCGAGCACAGAATTTCCTTGATAGCTCAACATAACAAGTTTTATGCGTTTCTATCGAACTATGGCGGCAAGGATAGCGATTGTTCGAAGACGCGGTCATCTCGAGTCCTCAATTTCAGGGGCAGTTCTTCGTTATTCGATTCCAACGCTAAATTCGTGCGCTTGGCCGAGCGATCGCCGGTCCATGCAGGAAACCCGAGCAAACTCGAGGCTTGCGCGGCGCGAGTGAGAAGAATGTTTACCGGAGCGTGTTACGGAGCTAACCGGACAATGATTTATATCGAGAAGCGTAATAGCATCCGATACAGCCGGCTCGTGTGTCGTCGAAGCCTTTCTCTCTGTCACAATCCGTCCGTGTAGCCACGAAAAACGATTCTGAAAGCAAATATCTCGCTGCAACCGCGCGTTTATCCGATGAATAACGCGATCCTTTTTCGCATTGTAATATTTTCCTGGTTTGGCGAGCGGCGAACGGGCGTTTGCATAATCTCGGATTAATTGGCCTCTCGTCGTAGTCGAGGGATGCGCGAGAACGGTATGCCGCGACTGGATCGTCGACCCATTCGAACGGCCGATCGAACTGATAGGAAATATTAATTTCGCTAGTTCGCTCGCGCGCACATCGGCCCTGCTTGTCGCCCCTCACGCGCCGCGACGCCTCGCGAACGCCTATAGTCTCCCTCCCTTTATCTCTCTCTGTCTCTCTCATCGCAGAGTTTCTCACCCTCGTATCCGACTGAACAACCCGCTGCACCCCTTGCTCTAACAATGTTTTCCAATTAACTTTATTTGAAATCGAGCTACGACCACGCGTTTGCCGACTGTTCGTCGGCAACGTCGAATTTGATGTACGGAAAAAAGCACTCTGATCCTCTCTAGCATTGCACGTTATTTTTTTGTTTTATCTATACAGAGATTCGTTTTATATATTTTCTTTATTATCGTTTGTTTTTCTATGAGATCGATACTCGCGAGTCGATGCTCGTAGCCCGCATGTCGCGAGGCCGTTGTACACCTGCATTCATCATTCTTATCGGTGAGATCAGCTGTTCGATGTAATGAAAAATATAATAAAGTTACCGAGAGTGGATGTGCTCCATCTAGCTGTTTGCAAGAGAGAGAGAGAGAGAGAGTAGCGTATATACATTACGCAAAGCCCTCTGCACGACCGATAGAGTAGACCAAGCGGGACAATTGTATCGATCTTTGGAATGAAAACCGATTTGCCCCGCGGGAGAGAGAGAGCGATAGACAAAGAAAGAGAAAGAAAGACAGGTACAGAGAAAGAGAGAAATCTCTCGCGAGAAAGAAAATCGATTGGCTGGTGTGGGTCGTCGCGGCGTTCCCATCTAACACCGATGGAAGGACTCGTTCCTGCGTGAAATGGATCTCTTGCGGCTCGCTCGACGAGCGATCGCGTCGGGTCGCATGGCAGCATTCAAGCCGCGTCTTGTCTCCTTCTTGGACGCTGCCGGTAGCTAGTCAGGCCAAACGACGCTTTGATACAGTGTATATGTCTGGATATCTTTCCTTCTGCTGGATAAACCTTCAATTCTATGACAGTAAAATAAATAAAAGCATAAAGTATTACAGGAAGCTAGTGTATACCGTGTTTACGCATCCAGCACCGCTCAGTCGCGTATCTTAAACGAACAAAATTATGGTGATCTCGTACCGTCTACGCGATCGATTTATCTCACGTACTCGTATTTTACTTGGGAGAGTCCAGTGCTTACGCACCGCTCGGAGGGACTGCACACGAATCGCCGAGCCCTTCGAGTTATACATTTATAGCTGTTTACTCATCGTCACGGGTTATACAAATCGTTGATTATACAAATTAGTCTGATCACCAAGAGTGCACCAGGGTGGGTAAACAAGGTAAGTGTGTCTCTTTGTCTTGTTGGCTTTTCCAATTTTGTTTCGGCCGATGAGTAATGGTTTTTAATCATCGAATAATGAGGCAAGGCGGCGCAGCCAACGTTTTTCCCAAACAAAATTAAAATAGCGAGTGCCGCAGCTGACGGTATTCTCTCGTGGGCGCATCAACGAAAAGTGTATGTAACGCGCGCAGCGAGCCGAGCTCCGCTGGTGAACGAACAACGAATGACTGTAGACACGAAGGGGGATGATGTGGCTGTGTATATCGAAGCGGGGAGGAAGCACATCGCGTTATTTCAATGGGGGTCGGCGCGCTACCCCGAGCCCGAGAGCCTCGCATCAGCCGCTACCACCACCATCCCCGCAAAGCAATATAAAGTTAATAACATTTGATCCCGTAACGTCGAAAGTTAATTCCTTTCGGCATTAATACACGGTGAGTGCATCCCTCGGTAATGAGATTGCGACGGGGTGCAGGGACGATGGGATGGCGTCACTGTAATCACTCTCTCTCTCTCTCTCTCTCTCTCTCTCTCTCTCTCTCTCTCTCTCTCTCTCTCTCTCTCTCTCTCTCTGTCTCGCTCTCACTCTATCTTTTTCTCTCGTTCTTCCAGCTCACTTCCTTTCCCGCCCTCTCCGCGAACTAGTCGACATCAACCCTGTCGTGCACTACGAGGGTAGCACACTCGGGATGCCTGCCTCGCCGACTCGTTGATGATATAAGAGATCGCTTGTAAAACATACTCTCTCGCAATAACGCATTGTCCGGTTGGTCTTTCATAATTTTCTTTTTTTTTTCTCATCGATAGAGTTTTTTTATTCGTTTCTTTGGTCTTTGGTTACGAAAATACGATCAGCGGGAAAAAGTACATCAAAACCGGGAATTTGATTTCTTTTTTAGATTTGAGTAATATCAAAATATCGTTTACCAAATTTTATGTAACTTTTTGTTCAAAGTTACGACAATTGGATTTAAAATCGATATTTTGTGATAATTTTGAAGGGCAAATAAGCAGATAATCTTAGACGTATACGAAAGTGTGTTTTTCCAAAAATCCGAAGGGATTACGAAGAAAAAACGAAGAAATCGACGTTTTATACTTTTTCTTCTTCTTCTTCTTTTAATATAAATTCAAAAAAGAATTTCGTTCAGTCAACTAAATATTAAGCGTACCACCCACAATCGCAGATTCAGACAATTTTACCAAGTCTTTCTCTCAGTGTATTAATAAATATAAAGTGGTGTTTGATATTAAGTTTACCTTTAGAATTTTCTCTGTATTTTGTGTTACACGTAGAAAATTCTCTGGAATAGATACAGCGGTTCGTTGCGGCGAGTAACACGAAAAACGTCGATATTTATTGCCAAACATATCCTGTGAATGTAAAATTCAGTTTTCAATCTAAATGCACTCGGCATTGGCTCTCGGAGCGGTGGCACGCGCGCGAAGAGTCGGAGAATCGAGAGAGGGTTCACGATGTGATGAAAAAAAATAGCGAGAAGGGTAGAAGAGCGGCACCAAAAGAGCTGGGCGGTTAGGGGAGGGAGGGAGAGGGGGGTGCTTACGCCGGGAGCCCTCTTTCGCTGTTAAAATGTTTATCGCGCGTTAAATCGATCGAGGCTTTCTATTGAATTTTCTATCCTTTGGTCCTCGCGCGGGTGCTGCGTGTCGCTTTACGCTTTTCTGGGAAAAACGCCTTCTCGATCGTGTCGAGACCTACTTTCCGCGGATAATTCCCGCGCTGGTATCTTCTGCGTAACAGCGAGATTGGAAGAATCGTAATCGATTTCGCATTAAAAAAATACAGCAAAAAGAAAAGGACTGCTGTGTTACGTATAACAATGTGAAAACGAGAGATAGAGATAGAGATAGAGATAGAGAGAGAGAGAGAGAGAGAGAGAGAGAGAGAGAGAGAGAGAGAGAGAGAGAGAGAGAGAGAGAGAGAGAGAGAGAGAGAGAGAGAGAGAGAGAGAGAGAGAGAGAGAGAGAGAGAGAGAGAGAGAGAGAGAGAGAGAAAGAAAGAAAGCGAAACGTAGGAACAACGGCGGTCGAGCACCATCGCGTCTTTGCGGTCGTGAATTTAATTAAATATTTTCGTGGCCGTACGTCAGTTCGCCGCGAGCGAACCCTCCCCCCCTTACTCTTGCACAGCCTTCTCTTGTTCATTCTATAGCAACTCTTATAGACCTCACCATACTGCTGTACTAACTATATATATCTGTGCTATTTTTTTTCTTTTCGTTCCCCGCTACGCGCCCTGGACATCCCTACGGCAATTTACTTTTTCAATTTGGGTAATGAATTAAACGTTTTCCGTACGCTCAGTGCGTTGTTACCCGCCGACCTACGACGACTTTCGTGTCGGTAGTGTTCCTACATATCGTGTACGAATCTGCTGTGAATTGTCTTTTTTTTTCTCACTCTATTCTTCTCTATGGCTGTAGGAGAGTCACAATCATTATTAGATGGCTTCGAAGAAACATTATCCTACTTATTGTTAGTAGTAGTTTCCTACTAACAATAAGTATTGTTAGTAGTAGTTTCCTACTAACAATAAGTAAGATTAAACGTTGTATGTTCGATTACTCCCAAACAATTTAACCGTGAAACTTAAAAATCAACGCGGTAAAAGATACGAAATTAGAACAAGCTTTAGACAATGTTCTATCGTCCGGCAATATCCGGTCAACGCTGGGTAGTCAAGTTAGTAAATTCAAGAAATTCTTTACCGTTTCCTTCTTCGCCTTTCTATTTCCTGGCGTTAAATACGAGTAGCAACGTTCTCAAATTAATCGCAAAACGTTCGTGAATTCTTCATTTTTTCTTAATCTATTTCTCGCCAGAAGAGCACGATGTTCGTTATCAAATGACTTCGAAGAGACATTACCGATTGTAAAATTCTTCATCGCTTCGTTCTTTCCTTCTCTATTATTTAATGTCAAAGTGGTTGCGCTCAACGAGACACACGGCTATGTATTTTCCCGGGTATTGCGCCACCGCATCATCATCATCCTCGGGTAAAGCGCAGTAATTTCCGAATTTCAAGCTTCCGGTAATCCGAGGGAAACGACGCGTGTTACGCGCGAGAGTCAGCGGTGTTGCTGCGGTACAACGATGCCCCAGTGCCACATAGCACACCAGAACCAAGCGGTATTATATAGCGGGCTTCCGAGTACAGAGAGTGTAGCAGTGATGAGGAACGTGGTGTGGTCTTACCGCGGTGAGTTTACTCAATTACATTAATTACACTAATGCCATTAGCGCTGGGTAGTCCCCAGTGCACCCTGCGGGCCAACTCGGTGCGCGTCGGTTTTTGACAAAACAGTTCACTCACACGCGTCCCTCCAGCCATTTTCCGAAGCTGCACTTTCTTCCGCAACCCACACACATACGTACACACAATAGACTTGCACACTCGAGTCTAACCAACGTATACGCGAGTCAGTGGAAGGTGCTTTTAAAAGCGTAGAAAATTAGTTTGTCTTTGCAACATCCTCGTGATTAAATCCAAGCTGTCTATGCAACTCTGTTTGTTCTCTGACCGTAAAAATGTTGAAAAAAGATAAAATCATCGGATCTCGGTTGGATAAATACACTCGATTGTATATTCTCATGCGTTTTGTAAGCCGCACTCGTCCGCAACGCAGTACTTACGAGTTATCGAGTTGAGGGAGTCTCTTCGCAGGCTACTTCTACACGTGTCACCAATTTTGTGCGACATTTGTTTTTTTTTTCTTCGTCTTTTACTCTCCTCGTGGCATCTTTCGGTTTTTATACCAGGCGGCTTTTGCCAAAACCCACCGGATGCCAGTCGTTACGCCGACAAATTTTACAAGAGGCTTAATACCAGGCTGCAGATATGTGGCTATAAACGACTTTGATGTTTGCCCGCGTGATATCTCTCTCTCTCTCTCCTTCTCGTTTAAAATGCCGAAAGCCAACGCTGGTGGCCTATATTATATTTTGGCATGACCAAGTACGAAGTACAGCGGAGAGTTTTGAGACTGGTGATGGAAGAGAACCGAGCCAGCAGCCAAATGCATATTCGTCACGTCCGTAGAATCGTAAATCTAATTTCGCGGGAGTGTCTCGCGAGGAGAGTGACTGCGCCGCGAGAGAAGCTGTGCTTTTGCTGAGTGCTGAGCGCGAGATCTCCTTTCGGGGGTGCGCCAGGATCGTTCGATTTAAACCGATCGAGGTTGCAGTAGAGACGCAGGGATGCTTTGGGGTGTGTATCGGTGCCGTGGCTCTCAATATACGTTCACAGTCCTCACGTGATGGTATTGGCTCGATATACGATGGAACCTGCTGAGGTATATCGAATTCTGTATCATACCGGCTATAATACATTTTTTATCTGATTGAGGGGATCTTCTTTATGGCGGGGTGTTCCGTATAGAGCGCAGTGTAGCTGCGTAGCCCTCGTTACGAGTGTGTATGTGTCCGTGTGCTTGAGTCAGGGTTGCACGTATTGTAAGAAGCCCCTTAGAGCTTGGCCTTCTCCGCGCAGGTTGAACTATACAGTTGTTGGCCATAGATTTAAAAAAAAAACATAAAATATCGTCAAGTTCACCGACAATGTAGTTTTCCAGGAGTGCAACTGTCATGTATATGATAACTTTGGATTACAATGACGTATTGTTGTAATATTTACAGTGCAATCGTGACTCGTAATTTTGTCTATAGAAAGATACATCGATCACCGCTTTTTAATAACGATTCTCTACAATTTCATATCATGGGAGAAATTTTAGGGGCTTCGTACGGTTAAACAAAAAGTAAAAATCGTTGTGTAGTGGACTTGTAATACGGTAAAGATGGTTTCCTGGATTACATCGTGACAGAGTTGCTTTTTTGGTAGAAAAGTTAATGGTTTTGTTACAAGTGCGCAACAAGTTTTTACAATAAATGCGTAAATCGCGACATTTAATAAAATTGTTTAATTTCTAGAGAAAAAAAAAAAGAAATTATTATGTTTTCAACTGTTTTTAGTCCGTACGATAAATCCCGTTGAGTAGAAAAGGCAACAGAGTACATCTGGGTAAAAGGTTTTTTTTTTTTTTAGCGTGGTAAAGAGGCCAATAATTGTACGGTTGACTCTACAAGTTTAAGGATCAGGGTCACGCTCTTTCCCATTTAACGAGCCTTTCTCAGAGCCTCTGAGAGCGACAAGGAAAACAGCCGCTTGTGTCTCTGTCATTTTTTAAGGCTCTTCCCGTGTATCTCGAGAATATTGGGGAGTGAATTAACAGCGCGAGGAGTAACGTACGGCGGTCTCTCGCGACGCAGTGCGAGCTGCTGCTTCGAGTGGGTCCGAGAAACTGAAAAAAGTAGAGAGCCAAGGTTGCGAGGGTGAGCGGTACCTCATGCCTGCTTGTTGAAGAAAGCAGTGGCGAACCAGCCAGGGATAGAAAAGCAATTTCCCCGCGGGGGACGCCCTGCGTGCCGCTCTCTTCCTCTGCCCTTGCGGAGAATGGGACGCGGAGAGAGCTTTATATTAATGATCCAGATATATTATCGGACGTGACCGAAATTGCTGTCAAAAAAGTCGGATATTGGATCGAAGAAGATTGCGAGATGCCTCCTTCCCGCGTTTCACCTCCCCCTACCTGTCTCCTGCCTTTCGAAGCTCACCATTTCAACGAGTAACGCCAGTTTCGCTTTCTCAGCCCAGAGTATTCCTGTGCGAGCTTGACAATGAGCAAAGATTATATCGGCTGGCTGAGCAATACGTACAATATTGATAAATGTAATAATGTTATAAAAAATCAATATAAATTCATCGAATTTTATAGGATTTTTAATAGTGTCAAATATTGGATGAAATTATAATTTTTAATCGTTCGAGCAGAGCTTAATTCGAGAGATATCGTCGTCGAATCGGATGACTTTGAAAGGTATATATAATTCGTCGAAGAGAAAACTGGGAACGACGATTCTCGAAGCGATTAATTAAGGAAATCTCTTTCGTTTCATATCGGAGTTAGTCCCGTCCAATCCAAGAGCTGCACGCGCCACGCCGTGTCGCTAATAATTTCTCTGGTTGGTAGAAAAAAGAAAAACTTTGGATGTAATCTCGTCGCGGCGGGCGAACTCTGCTATCGGTAATCGATCTCGTGACCAAGTTGCGCACGGGGACAGAAAGAATGAGAGAGAGAGAGAGAGAGAGAGAGAGAGAGAGAGAGAGAGAGAGAAACGGAGCAGGAGCATAATTAATTACCGGTGGATGAGGACGCGGTCGCGTTCCATCACCCGAACCTCGAGTTTGTAGTCGTTCGATCCACTCTTGAGTTTCCAAAGTAGCAAGTCGCCCAGCACCCTCTTTGTCGAATTATTATAGCGCGCTAATATTATTCTCCGCGACTTCGCGACGTATATTCAGTACCGGAAGTTGATATGATTATTTTTAGGAAAGGTTCCCGGGCTCCCGGGAGCCCCGTGCACTTTATCTCGGGGAGTGTTGCCGGAGTACCGGAATGCCACTGTGAAACATGCTAAACGGGCTCGACAATCGTGCGGCTGAGCCACCGGTCTCTCTTCTGGCTCGAGCGTACACCGCTTTATCGGTGACTCGTTATGCGGGTGCGTTGAGTAGCCGCCGGTCCCATTACACATGTGGAGGGCACATGTTTTATGCAGGGTCTTGATAAGGGAAACGGTGATGCTCAGCCTCGTTATATGCACGTAGTACACCGAGCGAGGACACCGTGTTAAAAAAGATAGAAGAATAGTCAAGAGAAATGTTTTTTTTCTTCATGTTCTAGGTGCAACTGGTGCCGGCTGTCATGTCGACGTCGAGGAGGTCTAGACGCTGAGACATCTGCACCGTCGAGGACCGACTGAGTGAGTACTTGAACTATATAATTACTGAATTCTCGTTGCTGTATTCGCGTAGCAAAAATTATCCACGGAACTAACGGCCAAGAACAACGTTTTTGTTGCTGGAAATTCGTATTATTTCGGGGTTAGCTGGACGCGGTATTAAAATAGTGGATAGTCGTCTAGGACGATGAATCTTGGTTCCGTACATGCGGACGACGACGGTTCGTGCTGCTGTTATACCGTTTCGGCTCTCCAGCAGTCTCAAAGACCAATTTCCGCTGGCCTCTATTTACATAGTTGGGTATACCGAGCGGATAACACGACGACGAGTCACCAAAGTCGCTCGGCGCAGTCTCGCGCTGACTAACTCTCCCGCCAACCCGACGACGCTCTCCACGGAAGCAACTGCTTTATACCTATCTGGCTGTAACTAAATTTCCATATCTCGGTAATTGTAATGCACATTCATTACCCGCACCACCGCGAGACCAGCGCTATATACGACTAACGCGCAACGAGGACGGGAACGATGGATAGCGAGAATTAACATTCACCTTCGGAGAATGCCTGACGCTGTATCATCTCAGCTTCTATATTTGTATTTACTTTCCATCGTTCAAGAAGACCTCATAATCCGGATATCAGTAGCACGATAATTAATTTTTTTCACATCACGAGCTTCTTATTCAATCTCCAAGTAGGAAAAAAAATCTTCAATTATATAAAATACGAAATAATTTATTAAATTTTATTTATTAAAAATAATATTTTAAATAATTATTTTTTGTGTTCAACGATCATCTCCAAGGTATTTCATTATACATTTTAATATATAGTAGCGTTGGAGCAACAATTTTGAGTCTATAAATTCAGAAAGACGTATTTCACGTGTTTAAGCATAGAAGATACGTCTTTCTGATTTTTGTCATGCGGTATGGAGTGACAAAACGTTCGAGAGACGGATTTGGGTAGAACGCTTGGCTCGGAGAATCCGACGCTGATTGACACTCGCTCCTATCCAGGGAGGATCAGTCTGGTGACTTTTTGGCTGGATCCTATCGGGTTCGTTCCCTTCTGACTCGGAAATGTTTTGAAACAATCGATACGCTCCCCGCGATGATGAGCCCGAGGGTGTGGTATCCGTCACGCTCCGAATTTCATACGAAACACAACAATTTTTCCCGTTTGATAAAAAGGACAAGGATAATTGAAAAATAATTGTCATAGGAAGAGCAGGAGCAGTGCAAATCGTTGGTCGACTCTGTTATCTCGGAAAATTAGTCGCTACTCGGTTTGTCATCTCACGGAGAATCGTCTCTGGCGTTCGGGTAACGCGTCTATTTTCTCTCTTGAAAGTACGAGGCATTAAAGAGAGCGTCGAGCGAGTGAACGTTCACGAGACACAATAATACGAGTGAATTTTAAACAATGATGATGATGAGAGACTCGTCACGGTGTAGACTGTCACCGGAACATCCTGTTTCGTGCAATGGGTAATCGTCGATAGAAATTATTCTAAAAAATCGTTAAAAATGATTATATTTTCAATTTCTTTAAATATTTAATGTTAATGACAATATATTTATGAAAACTATATAATATTTTAGTGAATTTAATGATTACCGAACACTACAGATGTGCTCAGAAGAATAAAGTATTTAATTTAAATAAATTTATTTACATTAAATAAAATCATTTTTTGGATCAAGTTTAAACGAATACGGTATAACGGTATTTCAATGTTAATATTTTATATTTATACTCGGAAGGAGATAGGATACGAATTCGAGCAGGGAAGAACTTATCAGAGGCTTCGGTAGTAGATAAAAGTAGAGTTTATTAGATAAACATAGAAAATTATTGCGATACGTGAATTTAGAAAATAAAGTAAAAGATTCGACTCGATAACTCTTAATTTGATATATTCTGGTATCCATACGCCTCACATAGGCATTTCCGGGCTGGCGTAAGTCTTTATAATCGTACTTGCATTAAAATAAAGCTGTTGTATGATTTTTCTGATGATAATTCCAAAATAGGCCTTCCAGTGCCCTCTGTGAACTGATTGTTTACGCCTACGTTACAATAGATTTTGGAAAAAAGATTCCATCGATATCCAGATAAATAAATTCCTATAATTCGAAATAAACACGTAGATTTGTCACTCGAAGGGCTGCGATGCAAGTTGACGAGATTGTCGTGGTTTTCGAGTTGCCATGCCTCGGAAGTTGAATAGACGAAAATGTCGCGGGATCAGCTTTTACGACAAAGCAGGAGCAGACGCAGAAGAACACACACACACACACACACACACACACACACACACACACACACACACACACACACACACACACACACACACACACACACACACATCGAGTTAGCTATACGTATATAGAGTATGAGAAGGAATTGCGGAGAGGTCGAGATTCTAGGTGAATAGTAGCGGTGGTGTCGACGACGTTCTTGGGTGTAAAGGCGTTCGCTTCTACGAAGGAAGTACGGGGCAAGGGATGATGATGAGGGGGTGATGGTACGAGATGGAGAACCGGAGGAATACGGAGGGAGGCGAATTGCTGCTTCTGCTACCACCGTAGGAGCTCGGAGGAGGGTAAAGAGCGAGGGGTTGTGGTGTACTTAGTTAGCGGACAATGCGGCCCCTAATGAACAGCCAGGGGCGACCGCCCGCTTACTCCTCGACGACGACGATGATCTACCGGAGTAACAGCAGCAGCAGCAGCAGCGGCACCACCAGCAGCAGCAGCAGCAGCACGTGCCTTATAGTCTGAGAGATCGAGATTACATTACAGCAGCATTCGCATTTCGATTGATTTTGATTAATTAACCTATGTGCAATCGAATCTTTTGCAAAATCGAAGATCCAGTGTTAACTGTGGTATCTCAAAATGATAAATTTGTTTCCATCATTAGATAAGACTCGTTATTTTAATTATAATTCTACTTAACAATTTTATCGGAGCTTGAAATTCCAGATGAAAATATCAATCTTATAAATATATAATTAATATAAAATGATGAATTTGTTTATTTGAAAATCGTGCAGTATGTTTATCAATATATTAAATTATTTATAAATTTGCCACTCATATCCTCTTCTACAGCAGTAGAATTCGTAATCATTTATAATATATTATAGAGAGTGCATATTATGGAGAATGCCTGCAGATATTATCACGAAAGACATGAGATTATGGTGTACAGAAAAGGGATTTATATATTCCGTGATTAATCCGAAACCTCAATATTCCGTTGCTCGTGTTTGCACGTCTTACTCGTGAGTTCAATACTCTATTATATTCTACAGCGACGACTCGTTCAGTGAGAATGAGCGTCACTGGATGAAGCTCTGCGCCGCGAGTTGTAATTGGATTCAATTGTCCTGCGTTGAATAAGTGGCTGCACTCTACTGCTGCCATTTCTACGCGCTCGCTTCTCACTGTGTCTCTCTATTCATCAGTTATAGTCGAAACTATAGTAATTCGTACTTACAGCCCATGCTCTACTACGATATAACATTATTATTATTATTATTATTATTATTATTATTATTATTATTATTATTATTATTATTATTATTATTATTATTATTATTATTATTATTATTATTATTATTATTATTATTATTATTATTATTATTATTATTATTATTATTATTATTATTATTATTATTATTATTATTATTATTATTATTATTATTATTATTATTATTATTATTATTATTATTATTATTAGTATTATACTCTCTCTTGTAACTCTGTTCCATCTCGTCTTTATTTCTCTATCCAATATCTTTTGCTGTATTATCCTGGCAAGAACAAGAACAATCGGACGCGCATCTTATGCAAAAATTCGTTTCGAGTCGTTATTAAGTCTTTCTAAGTTATCCCTTGAATTTGGAGGGATCGGGGGATGAGAATGGAAACTTAACGATTGCTCTCGTAGGCTGGGGACTCTTCAATCAATGGAGCCTTTATAGATTTTTTTTAGAGGCTCTAGCACGTTTATACTTTCCGAAAACTGTCAGTGACATCGTGTATAAGACTGGGTTGTTATTATTTTTCTAAAGTCAATCCACTGGCAGGGTCATAGATTTATGATTTACTTATTGTAGACTTATCGTTGATTCACCAGGATGCATGTACATTCGTCGTGAATTTGTTGCAGACTTTGCATCAATCTCCTTTACGCGGGTAGACTTGTCAGGAGAATTTGCACACCGGTCTGTGATTAATTCGAGAAAAATCTATTCGTCTCGAGGAGATTTATTGTAAATCTACAATAAAATCATGACAAATCTAACTTCGTCTGTGAGTTTACTTTCTTGGTTGATCGACGCGTTGATCAACTTTAGAAATTTCTTTTTTTTTTGGGAAGGCTCTCGTTTGGAATACCCATACCGTGGAAATCCGACAAAATCTAAAAGCATAGTTAGAAATTCTCATCGTGGTCCTATTTGAGGCTGGAATTTTATCAAGGAAGCCTTTAAGGATTGTAGCATGGCCTCTGTTTGGAATTCCTATTGTGAAAACCCTAACAAAAACCTAAAATGGCCCTGTACTATACCGCGGACACTCGATTAAATTTCTGCATGGGGCTGTCAGAGATCCACGTGGAAAATATCACTTTATAGTTTACAACGAAAGCTGGCAAGCTTCTACGGCAATGCTGCCGGCAGTTTTAACATTCATCCCTCTACGCTCCAGAGGAGTACGTAAATACTCGGTCCATCTAGTAACCCGTGCGCCACTCTCTCGTATTGGTAATATTCTAAGCGGTAATTTTACTGATGGCATTGCAACTAGTTTCAACGCAAGGGAGTTTCTCTGTTTTCTATTTCATTTATAGCCCCGCGCCTAGCCAGATATCCCGAGTAAGGGCTTTTCGTCGTGGATATGCACACGCATCCCCTCCGCCCCGACTTTCGCATTGAATCTACTGGCAACCTTCCGCACCGATTACCGACAGTGTGTGTGTGTGTAAGAGAGAGGGAGAGAGAGAGAGAGAGAGAGAGCAGACCGTGTGGCTTTTGTGATTTTCTTCTTGTACTACGAGCGACGAGAGTCCTTCTCTTTCCGCAAAGTTGAAATACGTTCGAAAGTAGGATCGGCGAGTCTCTGATGCACAACTCTGCAGAAAAGAGAATTTCATCTCGCTTAGTGCGCCAAGGATTTGCCTTTAATCCGTGAAAATCTTTATTGGTTACGAAGGATACTTTCTTCTCGTCTTTTCTCGCTCATTCCTGTTCTTCACAGTAGTGAAAAACTTAACTACTTATACATTCGTAGCAAAGAATAATATACACGCTCTTCTTCTTTTGGATAGTTGCTTGGTTGCTCTCGGGGTAAGCGTTAAATTCTACAAGAATGGACTAATAATAATGAATTCTTAGCTAACGAGACTTATACGCTGCGCGTTACGTTAACTATAATACAAGTTCCGGGAAACCGGCAATCCACACGGAAATTCTACTTTCGAAACGGTGATATTGGTATCCGCTAGTATCCTCGTACACGCGCTTCCTTTCGTCCGCGACCCCTTGTACAGAGTATAGTCACGTGTACTTCCATACAAAGAGTAAGAGCGAGAAGAAAAGTCTGTGCTCGCGTTTGGAAAGTTTAATGAAAATAGTTCTGCCATTTTTATGTGTTGTGTGGTTGGTTGGTTGGTTGCATTGCTCTCCGTTATCGGCTCTTTTTTCCGCGTTGTCGTCGTAGCGATGTTCTTCATCGCGCCTCTTCTCCAGGCTAACCGCTATGTAACCAAGATTTCTCTCTCTCTCTCTCTCTTTCTCTCTCACACACACACACACACACACACACATACACACTTTCTCAATCTTTAGGGCTGCCGCTACAACGAATTATCTGTTTATTGACCATTACTCAGACGAAAAAAAAATAGCTGGTCGTTCCCTGCTCACAAATTTACGACTATTTGTACAAGATATACAAGATATACAAGATATAAGAGAGAAGGTGGTTCGAGCAGTTCAGATTTCGGAGCAGCCTCTCTTTCCGACTGTATACAATGGTACGCGTGAACGCGGTTGCATCTACCACGGGTTGTCTAATGGTTCGAATAAACACGATGAGCACTCTCTCTCTCTCTCTCTCTCTCTCTCTCTCTCTCTCTCTCTGTTAAGCCAAACTGTCTCTTCCTTCATCCTCATTTCATGTATTTATTCAAACTGCAGACTCCGATGTGCTGGATGATGGTCAGGGGCCGTTGTTCGTTTAACATGAAATGAAATGACACAGAGTCGCGTTTATTATGTTGTGGGCTCATTCACGCACGAGCAAACGAGTCGAGCGTGGACTAATCAACTTAATCTCGTTTGCCTCCTCTCGTCCTCTTGTCTACATAAGTATGCGTATGCTCTGCTCTGTGCTATGCCAGCAAAAGACCCTTTCTGGCTTGTTGCTGACGTTGAACCGGCTACGGACACGGTTTATAATGAGCCAACCATTAAAACACGACTTCTGGCGCATGTTCCTCACAGCTGGCGCTTCTGCTGGCCCGGCTTACGATAGATATATATTCCATGGCTTTTATTTTTTATTTTCCGGCTCTTTAAACCCGCTTTATTCAAAGCAACGTGCCGACTCTCTTAGAAATACTATGATGTACCTAGTATACTTGATGCTAGATTACTCATAGTGCGGATAAGATTGATGGCGTAGTCATCGTTGGCGCATGCACCGGTTCACCGTCGTATAAATTTGATGACTCAATTATAATTATCATTTTTTTTTTAATTCCTCAAATATATTCTTTCTACTCGTTGACCGGACTTGACGTGTTAATCATCGTACGGATACGTCGTACGGCAAACATTTGTACAATGTCTGTTACAAATGTATGATATAACAATGTTTATGATCAAATGATGATAATTATTATGATAAATAATGTTAATTAATAAAATAATTGAATAAATATTGGATATATAAAATATCGTTTTTTCAAGTCACATTTTCGTCAAAACGGACAATGACTGGGAGAGCAATCTTGCAAACACTTTGTTTTTAATTATACGTACATAAGAATGTCACACAGTGTACAGCAGAGCATGTATATACTTTTGGTCAGTGAAATTTCGCGTTTGAGCGGAGCTTCCCAACGCGATTGATCTTAGAAATTGGATACGGCAGTCTCTCTCCCGGTATTCGAGGTGATGGTATACGGGCATGGGAATCGCGAGGATCCCAGGGATGAGTAACGAATTTTCGCGCTTAATTAACGAGGTCGAAGTGGCGCGAGAAGAAGCTTGAGATGACGAAGGCGTGGATAAAGAGAAAGACGCGAAGGCAGTAGTCGTTGCTCAAAACGAGGGATAATGCGGGTGTCTCTTGCAATCCCTCGCAGTCTTCACAGACTCTTTCATTCTTCACGATGTCGTAGATGCTTTGCTCCTCCTTTTACCCATCGTGCCTTGCTAGCTTTCAAGATATAATACAACAGTCAGAGAGAAAGAGAGAAAGAGAGGACGCGGTAACGAAGACG
>OZ012709.1:48561936-48691936 GCA_963942595.1 Cylloceria caligata | reverse complement strand
AAAATTGTTAAGTACGGAAAATGGTGATTAGAGTATTCCGTAAGATTGTTTACCACTTTTAAAGATGAACAGTTGTTCGATTGATTATTCAATAAACATAATATATCGCACTTTGATTCACAGAAATAATTGAAATAGTTATTTAGGTGAAATGAATTTACTTTTAATGACTACAAATAAATTCTAGAGCGAAAGTATTAGTATCAACCAAACAATGAAATTAATTGAGGCAAGATTAATAACACCATTACAATTCAAACGCAATAATATTTATACAAAATAAATGTGTGTTCATTAAAGGCCTTCTTGGAAATTTGGTGCTTGGGAACAAAGGTGGTTCTTTGCTGGACCCTCTGGGTCTGTTCGGCAATAAAGAGGGGGCCAATGGGAATCATGCTCAAAGTGACAGTCAAAGTCTTGGTACCAAATTTAACCTTGGCCCGATAGGATTTTCCAGTGCTCTCTCCACTTCATCTGCATCGGCCACTGCGAACGGTGGCGGACAGGCGTCCGCTAACGCCAATGCCGTTGCCAAGGCTCAAGGCGGATACGGATCATCATCCGCATCGGCAAACGCGAATGCGAATGCTAACGCCGGTGGTGTCTACAGCGGGGACTACGATGGCGGGTACAATGGCGGTTTCGGGGGTGGAAACGGGGGCTACGGCCACGGAGACGAAGGGTCCCACGGTCACGGTCACGGTCACGGTCACGGTCACGGTCATGGTCATGGTCACGGACATGGGGGATCTGGTGGTCACGGAAACGGAGGGTCTTACGGTCAAGGAAACGGAGGATCTTACGGAAACGGAGGATCTTACGGAAACGAAGGATCTTACGGAAACGGAGGATCTTACGGAAACGGAGGATCTTACGGAAACGGAGGATCCGCCGGTCAAGGAAACGGAGGATCCTACGGAAATGGAGGATCCGCTGGTCAAGGAAACGGGGGATCTTATGGAAATGGAGGATCCGCCGGTCAATCATCTGCCCAGGCTGCTGCCCAGGCCTCCGCCCAGGCATCGGCGAACGCTGGTGCTCAAGGTAAATAAAATATCCTTGGCAAAGAAGGAATAACAATCGTTTGTTCGAAGGAATTCGTTGTTTACGTTAGTTGTTAGCTTCATTGATCATATACTGATGTTCCTACCAGGAAACGTATGTGAGGAATCATTTTTGGTTACTCGGAATACATCTGGAACGATATATTAATTAGATGTACATATTGTCGGCATATAAACAAATTTAAAAAAAAAATACTTTTGATGAGAAAACGTATGCCACGATTTCGCATGTAATATTTCTCGGTGGGAACAAATAGTTATTAGGTAATAAGCTATAGAGCATTATGCCCATTTAACGTACACAGGATACGGCGGCCCGCAACAAGGTGAGCCATCGCCTTCCGTTATCCACGGACAGGACGCCGCCTCTTACATTAACGACATCGACCACTCTAACACGAATTCTAACACCAACAACGCCGTCAACGCTGTTAATATAGGTCTTCTACCTCCGCATTACAACGTTAAGCACCCGGGATACGAGGCTTCACCTCAATCGAACGCAAACGCCATTTCGCTTGCAAAATCTAACGCAAATTATAACAACGCTAACTCAAAAGCTCCGCCGGAATACCAGGACGTCAATGGCGATAACGAACGGTCATACGAATTCGATGATTCGCCATTGTCGAAGCAATATACCGATATTACCAACGGGCATAACACAGGAGTCCTCTCGATGCCGAGTTCAGAAGCTACTGCCAATTCTAATGCATATTCTAACGCTAATTTGGAAAATTATCCTAATTACGACGTAAGTAGAGATACAATTGAATCTGGACGCGACGATTCCTCCGATTATAAAAATACCCACGAAAAACACGGAGCCTTACAAATTAATTCACACTATGGCGATAATTCCGGTGTAGTTTATGATGGACGACAAAAAACAAACGGTAACTTCGATGATAGTAGGAAGAATTATGATGTGGGAATTTCGCCCCAATACGACGGTAACTCCAGATCATCGAAGTCCAGTGCAACTGCAACTGCTTCGGCAAGTTCTAACGAAAATGCTGTAAATAACTATAACGCTAATTCAGACGGAGCTTCGCAACAATATAGTCGAACTCCCGTTGGCTATAGTCTTCCTCAAACTAACACAAATATTAATAACGAAAAGAAAACTAATGCGGAATTTCCGCGTCAATATGGAGACGCTTCCGGAGTGTCCCAGTCCAGTGCAACTGCAAGTGCATCAGCGAGTTCTAACGTAAATACAGCTTATAACGCTAATTCAGACGGTCCATCCCAACAACATGGTCAATCTCCCATCGACTATGATGTTCCCCCAACTAATACTAATCTCAACAACGAAAGAAAAAATAATCCGGAATTTCCGCGTCAATATGGAGACGTTTCCGGAGTATCCCAGTCCAGTGCAACTGCAAGTGCATCAGCGAGTTCTAACGTAAATACAGCTTATAACGCTAATTCAGATGGTCCATCGCAACAACATGGTCAATCTCCCATCGACTATGATGTTCCCCCAACTAATACTAATCTCAACAACGAAAGAAAAACTAATCCGGAATTTCCGCGTCAATATGGAGACGCTTCCGGAGTATCCCAGTCCAGTGCAACTGCAAGTGCATCAGTGAGTTCTAACGTAAATACAGCTTATAATGCTAATTCAGATGGTCCATCGCAACAACATGGTCAATCTCCCATCGACTATGATGTTCCCCCAACTAATACTAATCTCAACAACGAAAGAAAAAATAATCCGGAATTTCCGCGTCAATATGGAGACGCTTCCGGAGTGTCCCAGTCCAGTGCAACTGCAAGTGCATCAGCGAGTTCTAACGTAAATACAGCTTATAACGCTAATTCAGATGGTCCATCGCAACAACATGGTCAATCTTCTATCGACTATGATGTTCCCCCAACTAATACTAATCTCAACAACGAAAGAAAAAATAATCCGGAATTTCCGCGTCAATATGGAGACGCTTCCGGAGTGTCCCAGTCCAGTGCAACTGCAAGTGCATCAGCGAGTTCTAACGTAAATACAGCTTATAACGCTAATTCAGATGGTCCATCGCAACAACATGGTCAATCTCCTATCGACTATGATGTTCCCCCAACTAATACTAATCTCAACAACGAAAGAAAAAATAATCCGGAATTTCCGCGTCAATATGGAGACGCTTCCGGAGTGTCCCAGTCCAGTGCAACTGCAAGTGCATCAGCGAGTTCTAACGTAAATACAGCTTATAACGCTAATTCAGATGGTCCATCGCAACAACATGGTCAATCTCCTATCGACTATGATGTTCCCCCAACTAATACTAATCTCAACAACGGAAAAAAAACTAATCCGGAATTTCCGCGTCAATATGGAGACGCTTCCGGAGTGTCCCAGTCCAGTGCAACTGCAAGTGCATCAGCGAGTTCTAACGTAAATACAGCTTATAACGCTAATTCAGGTGGTCCATCGCAACAACATGGTCAATCTCCTATCGACTATGATGTTCCCCCAACTAATACTAATCTCAACAACGGAAAAAAAACTAATCCGGAATTTCCGCGTCAATATGGAGACGCTTCCGGCGCGTCTCAGTCCAGTGCAACCGCTAGTTCTAACGCATATTCTGGCAACAACAATAACGTTAATTCAGATGGAAATTCGCAATACTCTCGCCCATCTCCAAACATCTACAATGACTACCAAACTAATAGGGAACTTAATAACGAGAAAAAAATTGATATGGAACCTCCTCACCAATATGGAGACGTTTCCGATACACCCCAATCGAATGCATTCGCAAGTCCATCAGCGAATTCTAATACCAATGCTGTTGGTATAAATAACGCTAATTCGGACGAGTCCCGCAGACAAGTTACCGGAGGATACAGTGCTCCAGACTTGACCCGACCTGATACCTTGCCCGTACCTCAATATCCAGTAAATTTGGATATTCCCCGTAACGATCATTCCCAATCGAGTGCTACTGCTAGCGCATTGGCCACGTCAAGCGCAAATTCAAAGGAGATTCATTCGGGAATTCTATTACAGCCCAAGGTGGTTCCGGAAGAGCCCTACCAAACCTCTTCCACGGATTCTAACAACTATAACAACAACAATAATCACCGCGAAATCTACAATGCTAACCCAGAATCGTACAACTCCCAGTATAGCGGAGGTCATACAAACTACAATAACCCCGAAAAAATTGGCTCGTCATCTAACATTAACGAAGACAATCATCCGAGAGTTCATCCGCAGTATATCCGGGGAATGTCATTGAATCCCGGTTATGCTAATTCACAATCGAGTGCTTTGGCAAACATCCAATCAGCATCTAATGCTAATTTTGATCGTAAAACGAAGAATACTTTTCCCGACATACGTCAACAGTATAACGGACCTACAGGCCCCGTCGACAATCGTGAAGCTTTCCAATCAACCGTCAACGTCAAGCCCATCAATGGTCCTTATGATCACCCAAATCCCACGTCATACAAAATCCCATATCAGCCCTCCCAACAACGACCTACCGGTGGTTATGGTCAGAGACCGACGATAACCATTACGATCGGGGAATCGAATAAGAAACCAGTTCTTTATCAACGAAGACCTTCTTCAGGGTATGGAGGATCGCAATCAGCGGCTAGTGCGCAATCAATCGCATCGGCAAACGCTCAGAATGTTGGATTGGACAGAGTCATTACAGGTCCTTCGGGACCATCATGGGGTTATGGATCAACTCAATCAGCAGCGAACACTGGTAACATTGGAAGTGCGCTAGGAGATGGTGTCGTCGCAATTATACCAGTCGATGAGAGCTCTTACGGTCAACGTCAAAACGGTGGATTGTACGGTCAAAGTGGATCGTACGGTGGAATTTATGGTCATGGCCACAGCCATAATCATCACGATCAAGGATATTCAGGAGGGGAGATAGTGCCTATTCTCGTAGTGGATGATACAGCACGTACACAACCGTCTTCTTCGATGATGTATCCCCACTTTCATCATCATCATCACCATCATCATCGTCATCCTCCTCCGTATAACCTACCCAGGCCATATCAGTCGCCTACAAGTGGTCAGCCTATTGAGATCATCGTCATTGAAGAAACTGTTCCCTCCAAGCCCCAAGGTGAGCGTCACGATCTCGGGGCTTTTACAACGGATGGCTTTGTCTTTGGAGAGGAAAAAGCTCTTGTGACGCTTCTCCAAAAACCCAGTACGACAAAGAGCTTAATTCATAACTAGAACGATCGTCAAAACATTTGATAGTCGGGGATTCAGCGTTTGTATCTTTAGTTGTTTCTTCGACAACGTTGTTTTCGTTTACTATTGCGAATATATTCGTGGGCTTTGTATTTTTATTCTATAAATAGCGTGAATATGCTTGTTGCTTCACTCTAATTCTCGGATGTTTATGATTGATTGCTTATTCAGGTGTTCTTGGTTTCCTCATGAAAATCCGATGTTGAACTCGGACCGACATCACCACTTTTTTTTTAATACACTGCGTCACACAATGATCCGTACATTATCATAATTATATTTTAATGCGTGTTGTTTTCGTTATGTCTTGTCCTAAGCTTATGTTCAAGAAGGACACGATGATAAACAATATCTATTTATATTTTAGGTGGTGGATACATTGGTGGTACCGGACCTTCTGGACCTTCGAAAGTTAACTCCGGACACAATGTTAACGTTGGATCTGGTTCCGGTTCCCAAGGACAGGGAGGTTACCCAGGAAATCCTTTCCTGGGTGGTGGTGGTTCATCTGGTTCAAATGGAGGTGTTCAAATAGGATCTTCAGGCGGAAGTGGCTCTCATCATGGTGCAGGCCATAATGGAAAGGACGTACCCATCGGAAGTGGAAATCCTTTCCTCGGTGGTGGTTATGCTGGCTCATTAGCTACCGCTGGTGCAAGTAGTGCGGCGATGGGTGGAGCTGTCGGAGGCTCAAATCCTTTCTTGACCGGAGGGCCGTCAAAGAACAATGGTGGCTACGGCTCCGGTGGCTTAAACGGAGGACACGGTGGGTCTCAGGGTGGAAGCAATGCCGGAGGATACGGTGGATCTCTGGGTGGAGCCAATGTCGGAGGAAGCGCTGGATCCGTTGGAGGAAGTCACGCCGGTGGATACGGTGGATCTCAGGGTGGAAGCAATGCCGGAGGATACGGTGGTTCTCTGGGTGGAATCAATGCCGGAGGAAGCGCTGGATCCATTGGAGGAAGTCACGCCGGTGGATACGGTGGGTCTCAGGGTGGAAGCAATGCCGGAGGATACGGTGGATCGCTGGGTGGAGCCAATGCCGGAGGATACGGTGGATCTATGGGTGGAGCCAATGCCGGAGGAAGCGCTGGATCCGTTGGAGGAAGTCACGCCGGTGGATACGGTGGATCTCAGGGAGGAAGCAATGCCGGAGGATACGGCGGATCTCATGGAGGAAGCAACGTCGGAGGATACGGTGGATCCGTTGGTGGTGGTAGTACCGGTGGATACGGTGGAAGCGGCGCAGGTGGTTACAGCGGTTCCCAGGGCATCCCGACTTCCATTCCGACCGGAGGGTACGTTGGTTCGTCGAGTGGAGCAAACAGCGGTGGTGCGGGTGACGGATCCTACACCATACTCGGTGAAGAATCCAACGACTTTCCGATGAAGGTGCCAACAGGAACGGTAGGTGGTAGTCATGGAAGCGGAAACGGTGGTTCGCATGGATCTTACGGTGCCAACCAAGGTTCCAGCTACGGTGGTTCCCAATCTGGGAGCTCTGCGGGAAGCGCAGCTTCGGCGAACGCGGTCGCGAACGGAGGCGCAACGATCCTAGGAGGTGGACAGGGACCAAGCAAGGGCGCTCCTACTTCGGGATCAACCGGAGGTTACGGTGGATCTCAAGGAAGCGGATACGGCGGCTCTCAAGGGAGTGGATACGGTGGATCTCAAGGAACCGGATTCGGTGGATCTCAAGGAAGTGTTAACGGTGGATCTAAGGGTTCCGGATACGGTGGTTCCCAGGGATCTTCTTACGGTGGTAGCCAAGGTTCCGGATACGGTGGATCGACATCGGGAGGTATCAGCGCAGGAGGTGGAAAGGGAATCTCAACGGGAGGATCGTCCGGCGGATACGGTGGTTCCGGTGGATACCAGAATGCTGGCAATGGTGGACACGGTGGATCTCAAGCTGGAGCATCTGCCACAGCCAGCGCTAATGCAAACGCTAACGGCGGAGGTTCCGGAAACGGTGGAGGTTACGGAGGTTCACAGGGAGCTGCCAATGCCAAAGCCGAGGCTTCCGCATCGGCTACGGCCAATGCCAATAGCAATGGACTTTCCAACGCCATTTCCAATGCTAAGTCAACTGCATCCGCCGGAGGTTACGGAGGAGCGTCCGCGTCCGCGAACAGCAATGCTTCGGCATCGGCCGGAGGACATGGCAGTGATTTTCCAGCGAGAGCAGCTGCTTCGAGTCAAGCCAGTGCCAACGCCAATGCCAACGATATGCTCATATTCACAGATTAATCCTGTACTTTCGGTAATCGAGCTGTATACATGACTTGCCAAACATGGACAACCGGAGAACTTAATAACAACGTTTATAGACAATCATAGTTTTCCGTTATGTCACGTCCTTAAAATATATATTTTTTTAAATAGTAGTTGCTCTGTTTAAAATCTGAGTCATAAAATTCACATGAAACATGATTCGATGAAAAAAATAATCATAAGCATCTTTCATTTAACCTTCGAATCAAAACTTTTCGATGAAACACCAAGTGTTCCACCTATTAAAATCGACTTAATTCATAAATAATGTTCTAGAAAACGATTCACTACTGGTTCTCTGATTTTTTTCAACGAATCGCAGGTGTCTACCGGTGAACTCGTAGATTTTTATTATCAAGTGCGCACATCGAGCGTACATAAAATGGAAAAAATTTTAGCACACATAGAAGCGAATTACTTCGGGAAGAAGGGTACACGAACTCGCGAAACCTGTTTCATGCGAATTATAATCGTATGCTACACTGTCAGGCGAAATATACAAGAGCTGCTTGACGCCAAACGTATACTTACTCAAGACGACCTTGAATACTCGTGTGTGATTATTTAAAATGTATACTCGACATGCAGCTACAAATTTACTCACTATTTTTATCATTATGTAATTATACATTTAGTTTATGGGAAAAGAAAAATTGTTGTGCGATACAATCCGCTGCGTATGTATATTAATAATGTTAATCGAACGTATTCCTATGTATCGCTTTCCTACGAAAGCATAAAATGTGATTACGGTTTTGAGAGCACATGCATTTTTTAGAAGTGAAATAAATGTTTACTACGTTTTCGTTAAGACATTATGGAATATATTTTTTTATCACGATATATATTAACCTTGTTGTTGATGGTCAACGTTTCAGTGGATCATATTCCTCTTAAAATCGAAGCCAAACGAAAATTAATTTGATTATTATGAGTGATATGATAAATATTTAAGTTAAAGAATGTGTGGAAAGATATGAATATTTTATTAATTAATGCGCCGATATATTTTCGTACATTATTATTTGAAGCAGTAAAAGCATCTCATCTTGCCCACTTTAAATATTTTTGATGAAATTCTTTTGATAAATTCGATGTCCACTGGAAGAAAATTTACATCGTAAATAAAATAATTAAAAACATTAGAAAAGATGCAATGTAGACATACACGAAGGGAGGTTTGTATATTCTTTGTTAAGGCATGAATAAAAATATTGCGATCTATGTTATCAAACATTTTTGATATTAAAAGTTACACATTTTAGCTCGTAACGCCCACCATAACTTTCACGGAATCGACAGCTGACATTAGTAAATTGTAGGGTGCCTGAAACAGTAAAACATGAAAAGGGTTTAGTTTTTAGTGACTTGTAAAATATTAAGGTAACACTTTCAAAATCGGTATTTCTATTTGAATCATACTATGACACTTGTCATTGCTGGATAGTTCTGATACATTATCAGGAAAAAACTAACATATGTCATCAAGTGATGTTCTTCGTACTTGCTTACAGTCTGTTTTACACTATGTACAAATGCCGGGGATGGAAGTGTTACTAAATTTATGAATATTTTATAAAATGGTGATTACCCCAACTACATTGTCCACAAAACTAAGGACACTGACATACAGTGAATAAGGGGCTACGTTGTTATCATAGTCAACGGGGCAGCCATCAACAAGGTACAGTTCTGAATCTACTGCAGGAAGAACTGCATCGGAGTTTGGTGGATGAGGAATACAGTCGCTTTCCGAAGATGAACTGTCGACACTGCCGCTACTATCCCAGCTTGAGTCTTCATTGGATGATTCTGAGCTCGACCAACTCTCATTACCGCTGCTGCTGTCACCATCCATTTCTGAAGATGCCGCGCCCAATAAATTGCCGCTACTATCGGAGCTCGAGTCATCATTGGAAGATTCCAAGCTCAATGAACTGCCAGCACTGCCACTACTATCCGAGCTCGAGTCTTGATTTGAAGACTCCATGCTCGATGAACTCTCACCATTATCACCATCTATTCCTGAAGATTCCATGCTCGATGAACTCTGACCATTATCGTCGGCCATTCCTGAAGATTCCAAGCTTGATGAACTCTGACCATTATCGTCGGCCTTTCCTGAAGATTCCATGCTAGATGAACTCTGATCATTATCGTCGGCCATTCCTGAAGATTCCATGCTTGATGAACTCTGATCATTATCGTCGGCCATTCCTGAAGATTCCGTGCTCGATGAACTCTCACCATTATCACCTTCCATTCCTGAAGATTCCGTGCTCGATGAACTCTGACCATTATCGTCGGCCATTCCTGAAGATTCCATGCTTGATGAACTCTGATCATTATCGTCGGCCATTCCTGAAGATTCCGTGCTCGATGAACTCTGACCATTATCGTCGGCCATTCCTGAAGATTCCATGCTTGATGAACTCTGATCATTATCGTCGGCCATTCCTGAAGATTCCGTGCTCGATGAACTCTCACCATTATCACCTTCCATTCCTGAAGATTCCGTGCTCGATGAACTCTGACCATTATCGCCGGCCATTCCTGAAGATTCCATGCTCGATGAACTCTCACCATTATCACTTTCCATTCCTGAAGATTCCGTGCTCGATGAACTCTGACCATTATCGTCAGCTATTCCTAAAGATTCCATGCTCGATGAACTCGCACCATTATCGTCGGCCGTTCCTGAAGATTCCGTGCTCGACGAACTCTCACCATTATCACCTTCCATTCCTGAAGATTCCGTGCTCGATGAACTCTGATTATTATCGTCGGCTATTCCTGAAGATTCCATGCTCGATGAACTCGCACCATTATCGTCGGCCATTCCTGAAGATTCTTTGCTCGATAAACTCTCACCATTATCGTCGGCCATTCCTGAAGATTCCATGCTTGATGAACTCTCACCATTATCACCTTCCATTCCTGAAGATTCCGTGCTCGATGAACTCTCACCATTATCACCTTCCATTCCTGAAGATTCCGTGCTCGATGAACTCTCACCATTATCACCTTCCATTCCTGAAAATTCCGTGCTCGATGAACTCTGACTATTATCGTCGGCCATTCCTGAAGATTCAATGCTCGATGAACTCTCACCATTATCGTCGGCCATTCCTGAAGATTCCATGCTTGATGAACTCTGATCATTATCGTCGGCCATTCCTGAAGATTCCATGCTCGATGAACTCTCACTATTATCACCTTCCATTCCTGAAGATTCCGTGCTCGATGAACTCTGACCATTATCGCCGGCCATTCCTGAAGATTCGATGTTCGATGAGCTCTCATTATTATCGTCTCCCATTCCTGAAGATCCCATGTTCGATGAAATCTGACCATTATCGCCATTTGATCCAGCGCCTATTCCTGAAGACCCTCCTAAGAATATTTCCCAGATTTTTTAATCATAATTTCTTGTCACTCATGATAAATTGAAAAAAATTTTAGGTTTTTTTGCAAAAACTCTAGATTTTCTCTGATATGACCCCATTTTCTGCTCAGTTTAAGAAACGAAAAATTTAATATTCGAAAGAATCTTATCACGGCCGCTGCCCTCATTACCCATTACCAATGATTCCACGCTGGATGAACAATCGAATGAACACTCACCCTCTTGACTACTATTTTCCGAGGATCCATCAGTTGTTGGTAAACCCCCATTGGCTTCATCACTATCACCCGATGAAGAGTCAGAACCACTGGACACTCCACCAAGAGCGTCCTGAAATTAAACCGTCTGTCATAATACTGATGCGATTCAGTATATTGCTTACAGGAAAATTACCTGTCGCTTGAATCTGGGTCCAGCATGACAGCTCGTTGACAAAATCAACAACACAAAAAGCACTTTTTGATACATATCTTCATATGATTTTTTTATCGCATGTAACCAAACTTCTTCAACTCTACCGCGTGACGACTGCGCGAATTTAAAGAGTGCATTTATACATAACGCGTTTCCACCAAAGAAATTTCCCTCCCGGAAGAAGTTCTGGTACAATCCATAGTCATTTAATCGATAAGGGAGAACCATATGTTACTATTATCGCTCGAAATGTGTTTGCCTATGATCACTTAGACACTAACTTGATATTGCATCATATAGCGATGCCTAAGCAATTAGATACATGAGCGTTAAGTAATCTCTAAGTACTTCATATTGCTCATCGTTTTACGATAATTACTTGAAATTCTGATAACACTCGTATGTGATAAAGATATGTATAGAGAGTTAGTAGCAGAGTTGTCGGTGATCGGTAGTCATTAATTGACAATGGCCTCCATATGACTGTCAAACATGGACATTTCTGCATACATATTGTTGCCCTCTGGTACAAAAATAATATATGACCATAATATTTAATTCGCATGAATGTCGAGCAACTCAGCTGTCAATCTTTAGCGGAAATAAAATAATATTAAAGAGTGTGTGGTACATTTAAATACCAGAAAAGCCGCCATTGATATGATGAGAAATACATCAATGTACACAGTAATTATATACATTGACAATATTCAACGATATGAAAACTGATTATTTATTCGCTAAGAATGGAAATAACGCGTTTATTTATTTTACAAATGATTACATATACTATCAATATTTTCCTCTCATTAAATTTCTTTTACTCTTAACGGATATTCTATTTCACTATATATCACAAAATGTTTAATATTCGAAAGCATGAAGTGAATAATTTGAATGTTGTATCTGGCTCTGCGAGTGATTCCAATCATCTTTGGTCATTCTTGTAAACCGGAATTTCGGTCACGCGATATCCGATCGAACAATTACATCATCGGGACATCAGGTTATAACAGCTCCGATAGAACATTCATTCGCGATATTATGTATCCCTATACAAGTTAAACGTGACAAAGAATGGTTCCTTATATAAAAGAATTCGAAATTGGAAATCGACTGTTAGATGATAAGCTTTCTGTGGAACGTTCAGACCCATTAAACGAATCCTTGTAATCGAACACAAATCAATTATGGAGTCATCGATTCTACTTTTTCTAATTGGAATTTACAGTCTGAGTCAAGCCGATAAGTCTTTGACACAAACGGTACGATCGACCGCTGTTTGAGACATCGGTGGACTGCAAAACGTCCCTGTCGCTAGTATCTAAAGTATTCACTGAGCGATGGTATAAACGGTCGAATGAAATATCAATTACAAAAAGTAGTCAAAAAGAACAAGAAAAAATTTAAATAGTAATAATATTAATAAATATCGACAGAATAAACCATCATCTTTCATTTCATATATTATATTTAGATTAAGAAGTATTCTTTCGATTTTTAAATTTAATTTAAGTCCATTTAAATACAGTCGAACTACAGTCGAATGAAATATTAATTACGAAAAGTAATCAAAACAACACGATAAAAATTGAATAACAATAATAAATATTGACAGAATAAAACATCATCTTCTTGTTAATTCGTTACATTTAGATTAATTATTATTCTTACGATTTTTAAACTTTATTTATTTATATATGGTGTCCTTCACAGTTTAAAAAGTTGAATAACTCATAATTCGTTATTTCTTCTATGTTACTATAATAGATAAAACCTCAACATATTACGACGATAACGACGGCAATGATGATTATTCGGATGGTCCATCCGTTCGAGATTTGAAGCATGGTTACAAAAAGACGAATCATCAGAAGCTTTTTCTACTGAAACTACGATGAAGATTATTGCGGATACCGAGGTCATGGTTGCGACGTAGGTCAAGAGCACGTTTTACTATTCTTGCGATAGTGACAACCAACCGACTATACAGCGTTGAATAGAATGTAAATTTTCGAGCGTAAAATAATGTCTTTTTTAAAGATGGTAACCGGAGATCGGAGGCCACAACCGTGGCATCCATACCGGTCAAGGAGGTGCGTCGACGAGCGTTTCTGCAGGATCCGTAGGCAGTTCGCGTCATCACGGTAAAAGACAGAGAGTCAGGCGAATGCTTATAGCGACATTTAAAAATATTTTTAACTCAAGATTCTACGTGAAGTTTTCTTGTAGCGTTTACGGACATTACATTGGCTCCTGAAATGGTCAGTGAGTTTGATCAAAGTGCTACAACAAAAGTACATTTAAACGTACATTTAATTTGGTACACACAGAAATCTAAGAGCACTTGATCAAAATTGACCTCCGTATTACAATCTTCTTGAAATTACAATGTTTAAATAGCCATAGGAAGTCTTTTGTCCAAGGACCGGTCAGCCATTGCTCTCTCTCTCTCTTACACTCGATATCATGGGGCGAATGGTTCGCCTTGTTTGGTGCAGTCTAGACAGTTTCGGGCAGTGCCTGAGTAGGACCGGGAACAGTGGTAAAGAGTTATTTCGCATCTATAAGCCTGCGCACCTTGTTCAGGCAAGTTCCTTGTTGCTGAACGATCATCCCTTCGTTCCTCTCACACAAACTCTTCTCTATGTAAATATTCGCGTTTGTGTTTATTTATATGTACGAACAGATTCTCTGTGAGTAAGAGAGACACGTTGTAATGGTCGTGTGCATTGTCCCGCCCAGGCAGGGTGAATGCTTTCGTCCCAACGTGTGAAAAGGAATGGATAAAGAGAAAATGAATCTTCTCTCAGGTTCTCAGGCGTTTCGCAGACGGCCAGACAGACCGAACTCGTTTTAAAGGGATGCCAGATAGAACTCAACGCTACTTGAGACTCGAGCGAAAAGGGCCAAGAGTGCGGAGCGGTAAGGAGATGGCATATTATCGGCTGCACGACGATGCATTCGAGATCCTGTCTAGAAGCCAGCCAGTACCAGCACACCACTTACCTAACCATAAATACAGCTAGTGGTGGTAGCGATGCTATTGTGATTCATTTTTTTTTTATCGCTTTCGATTCAAACTAAAAGTCTGGAAGATGGTTTAAAAAATTTTTTTTACAATTATGGCAATGCTGTAAAGATCTATGAATTTAACAATTTTACGGAAAAACTTAGTCTTTTAACAATGTTTCAACTTAAGATTTTGTTTTAATATATTAATCATAGTCAATTAGAACTGAAAACATTGGCGTATTACAAAGTTCATGCGACATTACACATTAAAGCAGAAATTATTTATGCGAATAACAAAATTCACAGATTTATATCTTAAGAAGTGCATTATGCAGTCGGTACATGCTCGAATCAAATATCCAAGTACATACGCGTATGCTTGCATATTGTAAACTTCATTCCGGGAAATCATTCGATTCGAAGAATAATTCAGAGGCGGCTCGATCGACTTACGGGACATTTTATTTCGATTGTACATATCTTCGTGTTTTCATTTTTATTATTTCATTTGATAATTTTGTATACAACGATACAACACAACACAACATAAAATAATACAAAACAATACAACAAAATTATTTCACGAAATCGTCAATGCGATGATGATCCATCGTCAGTACGAATGTACTATTGTTGCAAAGATCTTACAAATAATATACTTTATTTTTTATTTCAGCTGCTACGACTACCGAAAAGGCTTTTTGGTCACAGAGAAACCAATGCTGTGATAAAACGATAACTTAATATATTTCTTTTATTCACAAAGATATTATATAACTGAAAAATATATTATTGCGTAAATAATACTTTATGTGGCTGTTCAGTTGCTCGCTGTACATGTTATCGGATAGAATAAATAAATAATCTGTAAATATAACGATATGCAACCCGGACTCGATGTTTCTTTTCTTTCCCCGAGATTCATCGATAGTTAGTAAAGATCCTGATGGCTTTGGATTTGAAATATTTATTTATTTATTTGTAAAACACATCAACAATAAAGTAAATCTAATAAATAATTCTTTACTCCAAGCACAAATAGATTTGGTTGCGTAAGGAAATGTTGAATGTTCACTTATTTCAAATAATAGAATAAAGGAAAAACAATATTTAGATTAAGATTATGAAAAATGTGGTAAAACATAAGAAAATTTCTTTGTCGTGATATTATTCGTTCATGGAAACTTTAGCCATTTTACATCCCTTGCACGGGTATTAATTTTAATGCTTTGTAGTAGAGCCAACCATACGTAGACGGATATTCTTCATTTTCCATTCTCTTTTGAAATAAAAAGTGCATTGAACTTATTATATCGTTCCCATCGCAAACGGATGACATTATTATATTTCTATTTAATAAAATTGACAGCAGATCGCGTTTAATAAAAGTTGTACCACGACAACCGCGATATTCGATATAATTGAAGCATGTTTCTATACTAAATCGTAAATTTAAGGCTCGCCCATCCTCAACAAGACGTTTATTTTATTGCAATTACTACTGATATAACCGTGATTTATGATCCTTTTTATTTCTACTCGTAAATCTCAGCGGATTCTCAACTCCTACTCGTGCAACCACTTGCATACGACATATATACTTTGTAGGCAGTCAACCACCCACGATACCATATAAATACAAAAAAGATTCTGTGGTGCTCGATTCTTCGTTTGAAAACCTTTGAAGGAGGGCATTGACCTCTTTGTACCGAGATTTTAGTGATAGATCCTGATATGAATAATCACTGTCCTCCGTTTATTCAAGCATACACGGCGATAGTTGTACTCACACAAATTATCTTTTATTTCATAAATAAATATTATTAATAATATTAGAAATGTTGTTTGCATAATAAATAAGCAAATATAGCATACACTGAGTGCAGTATAACGCGAGTGTGTGCAGTATGGCAAACCACCCCCTTACGCTCGTTTCTTCCTTCGAGATTTCTCCCGAGAGTGCACCGGCCCTTTGTCCCAAGAATCGGTGGTCTCCTCAGGCTGGCGGCTTCAGCGGCCAGATGTTCTCGAAAATAAAAGCGATAAAAGTTAGCGAGACGCACGGTTAAAAAAAAAATAATTAAAAAAAAAAAATATAAAACACGCCATCGAGGGAAACGGATGAAGCGAGAGAAAGAAGAAGAGGATAACGCGATTGCTTATCGAGCGGGAGCGACCGTAAGAGAAATAACGAAAAAAGCAAGATGGCGATATTTAAACGAGCGAGGGAGTCCTGTCGAGGGATTAGCAGTACAAAGGGAAAGCAAAAAGAAACGTCGGTGCCTGGTGGGGGCTAAAGGGAAGATTAAAAAGAAAAAAATGAAAAATAAACAGGATATCGAGATCCGAAAAGAGCGTGCAATGACCGGGCTATCTGAACACGCGATCTTCAAACCAGTAATGTATCAACAAACGTTGTATATAAAAGTCTAGAAAAGACTTGAGAACTCGTTAAAAAAATTGTTGGAAAAATTTGAATTAGGAATTAGTCGTTTTTTTTTTTTTTTTTTTCATCAAAACGCATTGGCTTTTTTAATCAAGATTAATTTTTTTTACAGCATCTTTCAAATCAATTTTTATCTCAGATACCACGGTATTCCATTCGAAGTATTTGAAAAATGACTTTTGGACTTTTAGGAACAATTTGGAAGACGAATTAGCAAAGATTTTGATACAATTGATCAATTCTTTTGATAACTTAGACATAAGAAAGTATGTTTTCCATTCACAATAAAAATTGTGCTATAGAGATGGTAATGCATGGTATTTGGTTAACCATTATCAATTTTCCTTCATCGTATCGCTTCTGCCAAAGGAATTTTTTTCTATGTTACACGTGTTATTCTACCAAGTGAATCTGGATAATCCGGACTATTTATATTTATGTTTGGACTCTGCATCATCGTTACGAGTCAAAAAATAAGCAATAAGATGGTTAAAAAAATGCATACGTTAATCGACCTTTTGGTAAAAATGTCTCATACGAGTGATTATCGTTAAGGGATCTATGCACCGAAGTACAAAATTACCCTTTGTGAATCTTGATTTGTACCTACGTCCTGCGGGATGGGTTACGGCCCTGCTAGCCGGCAAACCAGTCCTTCCAAGAGACCAGAAGGAGAAATAGAGATGGAGATACCTCTAAGAAAAAAAAAAAATGAAGTAGAAAGTGGTCCGTCCGGTGCAACAACCTACGGTGTCTGAGGACGGCGTTTTAAAGCGCGCACTCCCGGCGCGTCTTGCGGTGTTCCTGTTCTTCTCCTCTCCCATCCTGCTACATATACACTCTCCACGTACGTCTACATTATGTCTATATATATATAAATGTACTCAAAGATGCGATGGTGTAGCATGCTGGGAGGAAAGAGCCTGCTCTCCCGAAGGCTTCGACTCAATCCTGCCCGCATTTCTCGTGCGGTTGTCGACTCGGAAAGTATCCTCGGGGTATTGTCGGTAAGTGAGCATCGCAAGTAACCCGTGTCCTGCGCGAGACCTTCGAATAATCATTTTTATCATCGTTGTCTTTCATTGCATCTATCAAAATTATTTTATTTGATATTATATCGCTTATTTCGGTATGAAATGTCGAAAAATATGAAAATTTTTATTGAATTTGTTATATTACTTCGATGGACGGTGGAAATGAAAATAAGAATTTGAGTGAAATGTTTTTCGTATGGGAAATTTGTTGCTTTCTTTTTTATATTCAGAGAATAAAATTGTTTATTTAACTTTTCTGGACGTAAATTAAAGATCAAAAGTTTTTTTAATATAGATTCGGTTGAATTTATGCCGAAAGTGCAATACTTTTCTCCGTGATGTGGGACTTGTGGGACCGATTTATCTCTTTTTTAAAAAACTTTTATGACACGTAAGAAAAATTATTTTAAAAGTAATTTTGTTAAACGTATCACAAGAAATACATTTTTAAGAAGATATACAAAAACTTTCTAACTGTTGAGACGTTGTGACGCGCGATATAGAAAGACATATGTCCAATTGACCTCGACGATTCGCGGTTTTACGCGGTCTCCGCGTTCACTCGTGTCGCAATTGCGAACATTCACTATCATTTCGTACGTTCACGAGGCGACACGGTATCGATGAGAAAGGATGATTCTCTCTTAATTTTGAAAAACTAATCTCGTTTATTTATTTAGGAAAAAAATTAATAAACTCTTCTCGGCATCGACGACATTTATCCCACAATGACGAACTTTTTGGCACTTTTGGTGATTGGATTGGTTTGCGTTGCCGTTAACGTCCAAGCTCAAGCGAATAATAGGAAACGTAAGTAAATTGAATTGTTGTTATTTAATAAAAAAAAAGACGGGTCAATATAATTGACATAACGTAAGAGCATTTAAAAATCTATTGTACGACTTTACAGCTGTTATCGGTCAGGCATTCGACGAAATTGTTGTGTCATCGGACCTAAACGTCAGACGTAAATCAAAGGAAAATCGCCAGGGAAAAAAATTACTGACGAACGTGCCGTCAGGGACCACAGGTCCACCTGGTAATCCAACTGAAAATGCATCGAGGCTCGTATCCAGCGACGGAAGTAGAATATCACCCGAAAAGAGAGAACGTCGCGAAATCGCAAATGACAGGTGAATCAATTAATTTATATTTTTATAAATTGATAAATAAATGTAAATAATTGTAATATTTGCAAAATAAGAAAGAAATGCTTGATTATTTTTTAATTGTGTCCTTATCGCGCGTACACAATGGTAAGCAGCAGGGTGGACTCATTTTTTTAATTGGTAAAGTGCGATCATTTTTTTTTCAATCACTGACACACCGACCGAGTTCTCAAAAATTGTTTTTTTTTTCTTTCAATTAATCTCGATGACGATTCGATGCAATCAAACTTTGCGATACAATGTATAATTTGATCTAATTTAGCATCAAGTAGATAAATAATGCGCTAAAAAGAACAAAATTCTCTGTCAGTATACTTGGTCACTGTTTTACCGACGAATATTTATACAATTTTGAACTATTCAGCGATAATTAAATGTTAGCAAGATGAAACTATCCCTCTGGCATCCATAAATTTTTTCATCTCGTCTTAATTTTACAACAATAATCGAGTGGTATTTAGCGTTAAAAATTCTACAAAATTTATTGACGTGTTTGTTCGACTGCGAATCATGATTCGACGATAATAAAGGATTCATTGACGATCGGTCGAATCGGTAAGCACGGCGACTTAATTAATTTTTTGTATTTTTAGATTGTTGAACCTCGGCGTCGCTGGATATCTGCTAAATTCTCGAAAATAATAAACAAAATTACGTACGTCTTGCAAGGACAACCGCACGACACTCACCCCTCATCTGTGATCACACATTTTGGTTGGCTTTTGAACTTGGGCTTGTAACAAAAGAAACAATAAATTTTTTCTGTCTCATAAAAAAAAAAATAATTATATCATAAATATGTTTGTTTTCTTTATTTTTTTCGTTATTAAGATAATGATTCCATGAAAAATTTCTATACACTTTTATAAAATTATTTACATTTTAGCATGTCATTAAACATTTTGTTTATTATAAGAAAATTGTATAATAATTTTTCTTAGGAATCATCACCATCCGTGTGACCCTTCGTTACTTTCAAGAGAAATAAAAATATAATTTGCAGTTTTTTTTCCTGACTATCCATGAAATATTATTCGTTCTTTCCCTCATTGGTTGATTTATATTAATAAATATTCTTTACGGTAAATATTCCTCCTTTTAAATTTATTTAAAAAATGTTATTGTCGTTTTCCATCCCGCAATATGATTTTTATACTCGATTTTATGATTGCAAAAGCGATAAATAATATCCACCAGCGTAAGAACTTATTTCCATTGAAAAATGTATGTATAGCTGTATTTAAAGTATAAAAATGATTCCATAAGCCTTAATACGATGCGAAATATACTCAGTCGGCAAGAAAAACTGTAACCCATGAATTTTATAGACATTTTTTCTTTATTGATAGTTTCTGAATGACATGACCTGAAAAATGAGCAAATATCTCTCTCGCACTCGTGTGTCACGTGGTAAATGTTTCGCCTCACCTTAAGGTAAAGCGAAATCTACTTAGTTGGTAACAAAAACTATAACCCATGGATTTTATAAACCATAGACATTTCAGGAAAAAAAAAAAACGATTTGATGACGATAACCCGTTGTGTCGTGCATTGTGTAAAAGTTTACTTTTTTCCAAAATATCGATAGTTTCTGAATGACACGGTCTGGAAAATTAGCAGCATCTCTCTCGCATTCGTGTGTCACGCCGTAAATATCTTGCCTAACCTTAAGAGCTCTGCAAGATATCGCATTACCATAAGAATGTAAATCAAGACCGGTAAGCTAAAATCGTAAATGCAAACGAGTGAGAAGACATTGGCGCCGTGGTAAAGGCACAATCGTGTGACGGGAAACAGTAGCGGACAAAATTACTTTCTCGATCGCGTGAAAAACCGGTCTCGACCCACGAAAGCCAAAAGACTAGGTGTCTTTTGCTTTATGTATATTCGAGAAGTAAGAGTGCATCGGTTGAATGCAGATCCATGGATCGATGGCGATAGCCGCGTGACGATTCGATTGACCGGTGGCTCGAGGCGTTCGCGCTCTCGGTTGTTGAATCGAACAGATGCACCAGACTTTCCGTCCAAGCTGATGACGACAGCAAAAACAACAGGAAAAGCCCACGCATTGGTAAGAATACATACAGTAGTGAGACGGAAAGAGAAAAAAATCCGACGAAGACGAACGATCGATGGATCAACGGTTCGGACTACGGTTTCTGAATCGATCGTTATCGATTCAGTAACCGTAGCGTTAGTACACGAGCGTTTATGTCGTCCCGATACACCTGTGCCTATTTTACGTCTTTCCATGGGAATGTTGGCAGTAAATCTGAGACTCGCTCGATCAATATGTTGACTACTGATCAGCCATTGACCAGCGGCTACTCACTTCGAAACAACGTGCTATATATGTACACGTACGTGCGAACGTGATGGGAGACAAGATGTTATGCGTGAACGTGCACGTCTCTGCAAAATCCATGTCGTCTGTGTCCCCCTTGTCCCTCCCATAAACTAAAGAATCATCGTAGTACATAGTAACGTCTGAATACATCTTTGGAAGCGAACAAAATTCATTTGATGAACATGTGCGATTCAAAAGTAGCGATGCCTCTAATAACAAATTTCCATTCATGAATGGTTGTCGTGATATTCATGGAAGCGATTCCAATTAACATTGACTTTTCGACATTACGCTTCCTCGTAGAGGTTCCTTTGTCGTCATGATATTTTTCTTTCTCAGTATTCTTTTTTACAATTACATAGCCACATATATACATAGACTCGAACGACGTTGTGTCTGTCTTTTAAAAGTAGATTAAGAGAACACGGATCAGACTCCGTCCGCTGAATAGCATTCCTTACGGAAAGATATCGTTGTCGTTCTTTCTTATCTTCTTTTTAATACAGGACACCTAGGAAATGTTACAATTGCAAAATCTAGACGCTTTAAAAATAATTTTAAATGTGCGTTAGCATCTACAGGATGATACATAGAACGTTTAATTTTATCTTTAAAGTGTTAGACGCTTTAAAAATAATTTTTAAATGTAGGTTAGCGTCAACAGGATGATACATAGAATTAATTTTATCTTTAAAGTGTTTTACGTTTAATTTTATCTTTAAAGTGTTAGATGCTTTAAAAATAATTTTTAAATGTGGGTTAGCGTCAACAGGATGATACATAGAACGTTTAATTATATCTTTAAAGAATAACCTAGATTCTTATACTTCCTTTCCATAATAATTTCATAGGTTCACCGATCAATAACTTTTGAATGAAAATTGAGAAAAAATGTTAAAGAATTTTTCCGGCGTTTTTCTTTGCAGTTTCAGTATTCCGATGGTAGCACATACTGCACGCGTCAACAAGTCTAGCAGGTGTGTGCACGTAGAGTGTGCGATCGCGTGTCTCGCATAAATACGGAATTGTCGACTGGAACGAAACCTAAATAGAAGCAAAATCCCGCGTACTTACCGTACGTACGAATAATTTTTTAACAAGTGTACATACGCCCATATGTATCGTATATATGGGAGGAGCACACAAGGAGCTGCACGAGATGTTAAGGGGTCGTTGGCCGCTGCTGCTTTGCGTACCTGTTGGATGGAACGTAGTCCGATCCCTTCGCGTGATTCGCTTCCGAATCGTGAATAACTTTAATGCTGTTCGTTAAGCTTGTCGTCTCGTGATTCTGTTCTGCTGTCCACGTGGATCGTAATACTTATCATAGCGTGGCTTATGGGGTGAGTAATCGTAGTGCGAACCTTACGAGTGTCGAAGCAAACGTTACTGCACCGAGAGACCGCGTTTCCTACACTTTCTTTACCTTACGAGGAAAAGAACTTATTTCTTCTTTTTGGGAACACCAGGGAGATACGCGTTGAAGGTAACTCGAAATTTCCAGAGTACCTTGCTTGGAAAATTTTATTAATTCTTATAGACAATGATTTGGAGCACGCAAACCTCCTGTCCGGGTGATTAATTCTTTCCTTCGATTGCTAATCAATCGGTTTTAATTTTCTAAGCAGCGTAACCGGGGCTTTAAAATTCATCATGAGTTTGGTGAAAGAACATCGTCGCTGACCAGTTACCGTGGTGATGCGCTCAGAATCAAGCGAAATATGGAAACGTCGTGCAAACGACCAAACAAAGGGATTCCTCGAGATGTACGGGCAAACAGGCTGACGGGACGGACGGATCAACGGACGAGCACAGAATTCCATTATTATGGGAATTGCAGCATCGACCTCCCCTCTTGGGTCGTTTTGAAACGAGACATTTGTGTCTTTAGAATTGTTGATAGTGGGACATCATTTTCTTGTATTCCTGACATATTTCAACGAGAAGAAATAATTTTCTTGGTAATAAAAATAATTGAAATACGCCAGGGATTTTTGTTTTCATTTTCACCTTCCAGAGATCTCAACGAATATGGGATGTGATACTTTGAAAATTATACAAAATTGCTTTAAAAATGACTCTTCGATTTGTTTTTCTTACGATAAGACGTGAACAATTAAATTCAGACATCAAGATTTTAACGTCGCCTGATTATTCTTTTCGTTTATCGATGAATATTGAAATTTAACGAGCCCAACAGTGACCTTGATTGCCAATTGAAGCCAAAATTCCTAATTCCTGACGAGTAGTGTCTGGAGTATTGACGAGACGTCCGGTACGATCACTGAAATCCAACATGGCACGTGGGTCTTCTCGATTCATTCCTTATCGTTGAAGCGATCGATGATCACACTGAATAACGAATCGTGTCTCAAGCAGTAGCTTAAAATATCTAAGCACCGAGGGGGGCTACTCTATGAATAAATGCACATATTGGCAATGAAAGGCTATTTGTTTGCAGAAAAGACCTGATGGAATTTCTGATGTAACCCAAGGATAACATCAATTATCTAGAAATCCAATGCAAGTGTTCACTATGAAAATTATAGCTAAAAGTAAAACTAATGAAAATTTTTTAAATAACATTTTTCTATTTGGAATAAATTCGACATTTTGAATATTTAGAATTTTCGAATATTGATAAAACGACTGTTTTAAGGGGTGAACAAGCATAATTAGTAAATTAATTATAATTACAGCTGTCTCGCATTAAGATTAAAGTTAATAATATTAACAATGAACGAGATTTATGTACAAAATTTTAAATAAATTATTTGTTTACCGTATATTTATAATTAATGTATGCTTGAATATTTTTGAATAAAGTATTCGTGACGTAAGTTAATAATATATAGCATCCATATTATAATATTAAATGCAAGTATACAACGTTCATACAAAAGGTTTGCCGTTAATGGATATGACAGGGGGCCCATGACGGTTACTTGACGTAACATCCTACGAAAGGGATCTCTTAATATATTAATATTATGTCAGTTATCCAGCGAGTGAGTCTGATGTGTCCGACGTGGTCAGAGGCGACGATAATTCTCGGTGCCCGATCAAAAGTCCGCGAGAGTCCAATCGCGGTGGCCGTCTTCATCGTGTTTCGAATTTTCAATAAGCCCGCTCAGAGATCCGCCTTCTTCGCGTGTCACTGTAAACTCTTCGTCCGATTTTCCATTCTTTGTCAAAATTGGTATTAGTCATTCTTTTCTGATATATATAATCATTAATAATAAATTTCTTTTTTTAAATATTCACCGATCATTCCTCTTTCTTAACGTCGCCTGCTTCGCGTGTCACTGTTAATTCATTGTCCGATTTTCGATTCTTTGTCAAAATTGGTATTAGTCGTTCTCATCTGATATCAATTATATTAATAATAAAATCATTTTTCAAATAAACAATTGACCATTAATTCTCTTTCTCAACGTTTGACTGGTTACTGCGGTTCAAAACATGTAAAACATGTAAAAACAGGAATACGTTAGTTTTAGTTTAAAAAATAGAAAATGTCTTTAAAAAAATTGTTAGATAAAATGATTCTGTGTTGTAGACGATACATAATTTAAAAAAATGGATAACACTAGATAAATACATGACTTGAGTGAAAAAATAATTTATTTTTTGTACCTTCTGTCAAAATATTCTTAAGATCATTTTACTTTTCAATTCAAAAATGCAAAATTTAGCTACAAAAATGGTGGAACAACTATTTAGCGAGTTACAGTAAAAGCTTGGTTTACGTAAAATGATAATAAAAACATGAAAAAGAAGATTGTTTAATGAATAAAAAATAAGAGAACGTTAACAAGGGCTTGGACGGTTGATATTTATCGCAATATTCATTTATCACAAACTATCGAGCGAATTATCGAGCGACGGAATCGCGTGTGCTTCTCTCTCATGACGTACAGTATTGGCGATTGTACTTTAGTATAAATGTACATATGGAGGGTTTATAAAATTTATGAACCTTACCAGCGGTGGATAGGTCCATGAGTCAGTGAATACCTTTAGTTTAGCATACCACTAGCCATCCCAGGAAAACGATGAGTGCGAGTCCGACCGCTCGCGCATCAGCGCAAACGCATCAACATTCGAGCCGTCTCTCGGCGAGGGAGACCCTGTTGACGCGCGCCTCAAGGGTTCCATCGTCATCGCTGTAGTCCAGGCACAATCTTGCCAACATTGTTATCCATCTTTTTTCATTTTCATCAAAGTGCATAGATTCCATGAGTCATTGCTTTCAGCTACGATCGGCTGCACGTTTCATTTGATGCTACTCGGCAGGATGGAGACACGTTCGATCGTTGAACTTCCGACGCGACGATCTCCGGTATTCGTAGAAGAGTAAATTGTTATTATATGTTGATAGGGGGTTGATTCAGGTGAAAATAATGAAAATTTCATTCTTATGCACAGATATAGCGAATCTCTTAATGATAAAAAAAATAATTCAGTCCTGAATGGTTTACGAATACCGTTCGAACAAGTTCGAATTGATTACTCGAGAATGTCAGAATAATTAAACATTTTTAGAAATATATAAATAATTTTTTTTCGCCATATCCATTGTAATAAGCGTGGCAGACATTGGAACGAGCTTTGCTCTCGGTTCATCGACGTCGCTTGGCCCGCAAGCTCGCCTCGCAGTCTCGTCCTTTCGAGAGAAGACATTGACGATAGTCTTGTCGTCGTCGTCGTCGTCGTTGCCGTTGTCGTGTCCTGTACGCAAATCGCGAACGCGAATTGCAATTAATTCGTTAAATTCCAACTGGATAACCCCGCGCCTATTCGCTATTGTCAACCCCAATCACGTAGCCATGACCAATGCCTGGTCGGGCGCGCGCGCGCACGCGGCCTTCCGACGTGAACAAGTACCGAATACAGCGAACTTGTTGGGTTACGGCTATCTGTGCTACGTGCGTTCCTTCGTTCTGACTTCTCTGGGTAATGAAACGGGGTGGGGACTCGATACACGGGGCAGATCCTATGCCACCCTACCGGATCCCATGTCTCTGGTATGGGGCACCCCGCGTCGTCCAATCGCACATGGTTCACGTATCAACCGCTCACGGTATAAAAGCAATTGCGACATTGCCAGGCGTCATCGAGAAAACGTTCTTCGCGATACCAAGTAGACCTTTGTGGGTAGTGCTTGGATCTTTCGTGTACAAAGATTAATAAAAGTTTACAACAACGATAATAACAATAACCGAATAATTGTTTGACCGAGAAATATTTGGAAGTGTATTAGGTTGTTTATTTTTTCAATTACTTTTTCAATCAACAACTGAACAATGGCTTCGTGGTTGAGTTTGGCACTTTTTGCGGCTGCTGCTATAGTCGTTGTGACGGAGTCACGAGCGATTCCTTCGGAACCTGGTAAGTTGATAGTTGACGGACGGTATTGACAGTGCGAGAAAATTTACTTCCTTTTTGACTGTATTTTGAAATTTTCAAATTAAAAAACTTCCTTCTCATCCCGCAAATTACTTATTGAAAATTATTTATTTATCTTACGTGTATTCCGATGGCATTTATCTTACCAACAATTATGTCTGCGATCGATCTCGTCCATGGTGATCGATTGAAAATTAATTATTTTTGAGATTCAATAAAATCACAACATTTCTTTATTCCATTTTGAGATTAAGCCAAAACAATTGTCATTCTGTTCTGGTGCTTGTAGCTGAAAAAATCAATGTCCTATTGTATTCATGTCTTTGATATTATTATTATTATTACGCTAAATTTATTTAATCTTTTCGTGCTCCAGTTTCCTTAATGATGGACTCTTACGGCAATCCACTCTTATTTCTGCGTACGAAGAGGACTCCGGTCAATCCGTACCCTCACCGAGCAATGATGTTCACCGGGTACTATCGTCCAGTTCGTCGAGCTAACGGAGGTCAGGCAACCGGTGTCTTTGCTCAGGGTAACGCCGTGAGCGGTGGTACTTACCTCGGTGACAGTGAGTCAAGTTATCTGCAACGAGGACCGGAACCAGCCGAAGAGACGGATGTATCCAGTGCGGAAGCTGAGGCTGCTCCAAATCCCTTGGAGCATCACGTTGACCAGGAAAAACAAAATGATCCGGCTCATGAAAAGCACGTACAACAGGATCCTCAAGCAGTTCAGGTACATAAAAAAAAAAAATGAACGAGAATAATTAACAATTTTGTAATCATGCAGGACACATTTTGTATTCTTTGGTTTTGACTGTCAAATTTAATAGGAAGAAGAACAAGAACCTTCGGCTTATACGACCGGGGCTCCAGCGGCTGAAGAGCCCGCAATACAGAACACCGAGAGTCCGCATCGTCCTTCGAAGAAACAAGGACCAAAAAAAAACAAGAAGACTCCGGTCCAATTCGAATCTGAATACAACGATGAAGATGAATCCGAAGACATCGAGGAGGACGATGAGGACGAACCTGCGGTACCCTTCGTTCCCTTTAAAAACAACCGTCGTAGTCAAGGCAATGTCCCCAACTTGACAAACTTTTTTCCCATGGTCTTTACTTTCCCGCGAGGCTCCGCTCGGGATGGCTCTTCATCTTCGCCACCTGGAATGATCACCGCTATTGCTAACAGTTATTCCACTTCGAAGGGAGGTGTTGCAAGTTCCGTGGCAACGGCGTACGGTGGTTCGCCTCTATCGTGAGTAAAAAAAGTTTTTTATTGTTGTATTTTCTATATTATTAGGTTTATAAACATTTGTAAAAAAAAAATTGTCATTCATACAAAATTCCGTTAATTTCAGAAAAAAACAAAAACGTGCCGAACAAGCTCAGGAATAACCGAGGCCCTTCCATTGCAATAGGTACATTGGTGCCAAGAGAGCCAATTTGGGAGATTCAGTCACTTCAAGTTCCAAACGGTTGTGAATGAAGACGCAGAACGTACTTATTGCGAGCCTCGTTTTATGCCTTTTGGACATAAAAATCCTCATGGTGTTCATTCGCTGTTCTGCTCTCGCTGGGACTAGAACAGCAAACGGTTTAACAAAAAGAAAAATGAATAATTAAAATCACGCGCGTTGTCACTCGGACGTGCGGACTAGCTTTATAAGTCAACGTACAGTGTGTAGCGTGTACGAAATAAGAGAATAGTTAGAACTCATAAAACTTGTGTTAATTTTATTCTGTAGCCTTGGTTCTCCGTCACGATCCAGGAAGCGCGTGTCCGATTAAAAAAACAAATCAAAATTCAAGAAAAGAAGAAAATAAGTCTACCAGGTCCCTCTCTCTCTCTCTCTCGAGGATTCCAAGAGTTTACAATGCTTCCGAGTATTGCTGGTTGCTAACGTCTAGGCGACGGAAAGCCTCAATATCAAAAGTTGATGAACGTTCGGTCGGTTCAGTTATGCGCAATGAGTAGTAAAAACCCAATAATTCCTTATCTAAATATTTAAAAGCTTATCAAACCCCTAGAGAAACAATTCCGTATGTAAAGAATATATAAAAACGACATCGAAATATAAATAAACATTTTACATTATAGAACTTTCGGTTGTTTTCTTTATTAACTAAAATTAAAAACAAATCTTTTTTTTTTAAGTTATTTAACTCTATGAGTTACATTGCAATTTTTGGGAAACGATGGTAAGGTATAAATTATTCAACTTTGAACCGCCTACGTGACATATATCCGTGAATTTAGGGACTTCCCTCCCCTTTATTCAACCAAGGATGGGGTCAAAGCGTACGTCGTTTATAAATGTAGAGCCATTGTGATTGTGCTGCTGCGGCTCGATTGTGTGTGGGAACGGGGGATTCCTGCATAAGCAAGAGCTATCTGTTAGTCGGTGACCCGTGACGGTCTGAACCTCTCTCTCTCTCTCTCTCTCTCTCTCTCTCTCTCTCTCTCTCTCTCTCTCTCTCTCTCTCTCGTTCTTTGCGCATTACATCTGGCAGAGGTTCTACTCGAACCATATGTGTTACGTAAGTCATACAGATAAGCGTGCAAAGCAAGCAGCGGTAACATGAAGGGTATTACCCGCCTTTATGAATGTTTAAAGTTAACCACGATATAGATTCTTCTGGAATTAGGTGATTCCCTGAGGAAGTCTCTGAGGGAATCGAATGTTCTGTTCTTCTCGTATAAAAGCATCGTTTCGTCGATAGCACAGCACATTCAATCGGCAAGTCATAACGGTGTATTATCCAACAAGAAGGTGAATATACAATCTATACAAAAATACAAGATATACAGTAAATGTGTAAAACATTGTGACGAATAATGCATTAATTAATAATGAATTCATTAATAATAATAATAATAAATCATATTTTTTGCTCAGGTTATACAAGTAACGATTGTGAAAGAGATATAAAATGAGGAACCTGCTAGTTCTGACGTTCTGCCTTGCGGCTGTAGCGTTCGCTTCCGCCGATCCGGAACCTCAGGGATCTGTCGTTTTCCAAAGATCGCAGCACTTGAGTGGCCCTGAACGTCGGCCAACCTATAATCTTGACTACCAGCATAAGATTTGGGAAGGAAGAAATGGACACTTCAGTGCGAGCGGTGGTGGCCAGCGATTGCCCGGTGGAACGATCGAACCTCACGTAGGAGTCCAAGGAACATGGCGTTTCCGTCGTTCAGCCGATCCGGAACCTCAGGGATCCATCGTTTTCCAAAGATCGCAGCACTTGAGTGGCCCTGAACGTCGGCCAACTTATAATCTTGACTACCAGCATAAGATTTGGGAAGGAAGAAATGGACACTTCAGTGCGAGCGGTGGTGGCCAGCGATTGCCCGGTGGAACGATCGAACCTCACGTAGGAGTCCAAGGAACATGGCGTTTCCGTCGTTCAGCTGATCCGGAACCTCAGGGATCCATCGTTTTCCAAAGATCGCAGCACTTGAGTGGCCCTGAACGTCGGCCAACCTATAATCTTGACTACCAGCATAAGATTTGGGAAGGACGAAATGGACACTTCAGTGCGAGCGGTGGTGGCCAGCGATTGCCCGGTGGAACGATCGAACCTCACGTAGGAGTCCAAGGAACATGGCGTTTCCGTCGTTCAGCCGATCCGGAACCTCAGGGATCCATCGTTTTCCAAAGATCGCAGCACTTGAGTGGCCCTGAACGTCGGCCAACCTATAATCTTGACTACCAGCATAAGATTTGGGAAGGAAGAAATGGACACTTCAGTGCGAGCGGTGGTGGCCAGCGATTGCCCGGTGGAACGATCGAACCTCACGTAGGAGTCCAAGGATCTTGGCGTTTCCGTCGTTCAGCCGATCCGGAACCTCAGGGATCTGTCGTTTTCCAAAGAACGCAGCCCTTGAGTGGCCCTGAACGTCGGCCAACCTATAATCTTGACTACCAGCATAAAATTTGGGAAGGAAGAAATGGACACTTCAGTGCGAGCGGTGGTGGCCAGCGATTGCCCGGTGGAACGATCGAACCTCACGTAGGAGTCCAAGGAACCTGGCGTTTCCGTCGTTCAGCCGATCCGGAACCTCAGGGATCTATCGTTTTCCAAAGATCGCAGCACTTGAGTGGCCCTGAACGTCGGCCAACCTATAATCTTGACTACCAGCATAAGATTTGGGAAGGAAGAAATGGACACTTCAGTGCGAGCGGTGGTGGCCAGCGATTGCCCGGTGGAACGATCGAACCTCACGTAGGAGTCCAAGGAACCTGGCGTTTCCGTCGTTCAGCCGATCCGGAACCTCAGGGATCTATCGTTTTCCAAAGATCGCAGCACTTGAGTGGCCCTGAACGTCGGCCAACCTATAATCTTGACTACCAGCATAAGATTTGGGAAGGAAGAAATGGACACTTCAGTGCGAGCGGTGGTGGCCAGCGATTGCCCGGTGGAACGATCGAACCTCACGTAGGAGTTCAAGGAACCTGGCGTTTCCGTCGTTCAGCCGATCCTGAACCTTGTGATACGTGCTAGATAGCATTATCACGGAAGAGAGAAAGAGAAGAAACTCCATAGTATCATACTTTAACTATTAAACTTGACTGCCAGCATAAAATTAAGTACGAGCTTCGAACTTAATGTCAGAGTTTAAAGCGTTTACGCCGAACCAGTCATTCTGATGTCTAAGCCTTAATAGTCTTTAATTTAAATGATTATGCAAATATTGTTATTTATTATTTATTATCGAAAGTAGTTACTCAATGTCAATAAAATATTTTCAATGTTCCTCTACAGAAATAAAAGTTTTTGATTAAAAATACTATTTGTTATTTATTAATTAATTAATTAATTTATTATACAGTAAACGGGGAACCATAATTTCATGTAAATTAATGGTTCTCGTTGAATCCTCGTGAATTAAACAACGTGTTTAGTTCAATTAACATGGATTACACTCTTTCTAAAATAATTGAATGCCAAATGGAAAACATAACGTTTGTCGATCGTGATATGATTTGGAAAAAAAATAGTAACTTCGACTCCCGTTGAAAAAGCAACATGGCGGCCATATAGGGTGTATAAAAAATAAAAGCTCATGCTCGGCAAAGATTCTTAATATCGCCCTGCAAAATTCGATTACACTTTGCAACTCCAATTTTTTTATTACACAATAATTCAATTCATTAAGAGGATGAAAAATTTCAAAGTGTCCCATCATGCCCTTTAATCAGAGAAAATAAACAAAATATTGAAAATCCAGAAAATTAAGTCGAAATTAGATATTGACAAATAAAAAATGTATAGAAAGCCTTTCGTCCCTCGGGTGGCGATTTATATTATTCGATACGAGAAAAATTCTCCGTTGTCCGACTCGCACCACAAAGAGGTACGTAAACTAGACACACAGAATAACAGTGTCAACGATCTTTTTGATATACGTTATCACATTTTCGAGAGTAGCATGCTTGCACGCGTGTATGTATGTTCATGAGAGTGTGCGTGTGTATGTGTGTATGCGTGCATCTAAACGCACGCATTACCTCTACTGTCTATTTTAACAATTTCGGCGAGGTGGAACTGAGAGAACCGAACTGTTCTTACCGATGGCTCTTAGCATCCAGGTTTGTTCTTCGACTTTCACGAACCGCCGTCGTGATCTTTGCCGGACACGAGCTGGGGAATAATCTGGCCCTGTGGCGACAAATATTTTTCGTACACACTGTACATATAATGTTAAATAATACGTAAATGACGTATTGTCACCTCTGACTTAATCTGATCTAGCATTTTTCGCGGCATTACTTCAAGCAAATTAATCGAAAATACTTCTGCAAAATTGCAATTTGAAGAAAACACTGAAATTTGTTTGCATCGCTGATTATTGGTATTATATCTCTTGAACAGTGCTGTTTTTATAGATATTTATCTTGCTTGAACTCTACTTGGACAATAAATTATTCACAACACTCCGACTACCACTTGCATCAATACTAATAATGATAATGCCGTAAGATAAGTAATAAAATATACAGATATAATTATGTAAGATTATAAAGCGTTTCTAATGTCGAGCAGAAAAATTCTTAAAGAATTAAGGACCATCATAGATTCACATAAACAAATATCAGAACGGAACGTTTTTCACCAGGGTTATCTTCTTGATGAACTTTAATGCACATCCTAATCAATACAGTGACGTTTCAAGTTTGCAACGAGAGGTCTGAATTTCTGAATAAAAATAGCATCTATTATGTTCAAAGTTAAGTGGAAGGAAGTGGAGAGAATTCGGTCTATAAGAAGACATTGCTGAACGCTATACTCAGTCAGTCATTCGCGATGGCTCGTGGGATTAACGTAATCGTCGGTGAGTCTCTTTGTAATTTCAACTCTGAGTAACGTTTCTCCGGTACTTGAGTCAAAACAGAATTGTCCAGTGTTAATTGATCAGAAATTGACTATAAAATTACACGATATTGTAGAATATACTTTTTCGTACTATTTTGACTTACTACTTATTAACTTATTTTAGCTTTCTTTGCGTGTGCCACTGCGGCCTCGGCAGTCCTCGGTAAGTTGCGAAAAATAAAAAAGAAAATTAAACGTTATTTTCATTTTATTTTCTATCAATGTTATTTAATAATTATTAACAAATTTGATGCTTTCCGCAGCACCATTCCCACATGGAAAAACTACTGTATACCGATATCATACGGTGGTTACAACCAGTACAGGCGATGACAACCTTTACTCTTCGCAATTCGTGTTGCAAGGAACACTTGACGTCACACACGATACCAGGGATCCGGAGCTGGTGAATGCTTACAACGTCGTCCTCTCAAACGTTTCGACTGATATGCACAACGGAGAGACTGTAAATTATGATGGAAAACCAGTGATTCAGTCGATCGACAGCGCTGCAAGGGTAATCCAGGAACCCTTTCTTATCATCTATAACACGAATGGCACGGTAAGTTTTTAGGGGGATGGTATCAATGACTTCCAATGGCTGAATTTATGTTTCACAACTTTCTTTTGCATTTTGTTAGTTCGAAGCTGTCAAAATTTACGAGAACGAACCGGAATGGTCAAAAAATATGAAAATGGCAATGGCCACGACGCTTCAGCTGGACTTGCCTAATATAAATGTGGAAAACTTGTCAAAGGAGCCCCATAGCTTTGTTTCACAAGAGGTAACAAAATCTTGAAGACATCTTCTATTCCCAATAGCTTAAGTAATGTTTTATTATTATCAGAAAACGATCTATGGCGATTGTTCGGTTACCTACAATGTTCATCCCAAAGATCGGGTTGACTCGAACATTCCTGAGCAGTTCAGGATTAATAAAACTTTTTCACCCATGGACTGTGTTGGTTTCACTGCCAAACAGTTCAATAATGTTGACAACGAGAATTGCAAGGTCAACAATAATGTACGTATCGGCAAAATTTTTATTTCCAATTGAAACAACATTTTTCGATAAACGATTGCATCGCTCAATTGTAATTGTCACCTTTAGCAACGCATGTGGACTGAGAGTACCAGGGATTGTGAAATCGAAAAACAAGGCGAGAAAATTCTAATTAAAAAGCTTATATCGAACAGTACCGTCTATGTCTTCTCACCAAATGGAGCATCTTACCCTCACTACATTGATACCAAGTAAGTTTAAAGATTATTTTACAATCCATTCATTTAAAACTGTGCTCTGAAAAGGCTGCAATTTGCATAATGCTTCTTCAACGAAGTTTCTTCCACGAGGACAGTAAAACTAATAAATTAATTACACTTCCACGGGTATAACTTCTTTCAAGCGAATCAATATGCAAATTTAATTTGCAATCCTTCAAAAAATATTTCAATTCGAGCCGGGAATGCATTTGTTAATTCGATTTGAATATTTTCTTTAGTACGACTTTCGAATTTCTCCGAGTAAAAGAAAAATCGGAGGATGTTACGCCACTGGGTAACTTTGTTGATTCACCGATAATTCGCGATATGACTTACCGAAAACCTCAAGGAAGTTACGTACCCAACGCCGGAGTCGACATCACTCAGGGAAGACACATCGTCGATCTAAAAAGCATTCCTTCCCAGCTGGAAAAATTGCTGCTCGAAGCTATTAGCTACATCGAAGAAAATCACTTGGACTGGAACGAAATAAATTTTCATCGTACACAGACGATTAACAAAATTCGACATACAATGAGTTACATGGATGTTGATGCATTGCAAGTTACCTTCGATATTTTTGTAAACCAGTTTCATTCTAGAGCTATGGCAATCAAGTGAGTACGGTTCATCAAAATTGAATCCTCGTTACTTACGAAATTCAATTAATTATAAGTCTGAAGATAAACAAAAAATCTTGTTAGGAATATCTTTCTCGGAGTTGTTTCACAAGTGGGCACTCCGGCATCGTGTATTTTCACGCGCAACGTCATTCTCAAGAACAATATTTCGGACTCGATGGCAATACGCATGCTGAGCAGGCTTTCCCTCAGTGTAAAGACGCCAACGACTCAACTGCTGACTCAGATGGAAGATCTCGCAAAATTCAATGATCCCATATCTGCCGAAGTGAGAAAAGCTGGCATCCTCAGCTTTGCCTCGTTGATATACAGAACTTTTAAGCATTCATCTCATCCAGAAGACATTACCATTCTCAACAAATATGTTCACGACTTCTTCAACCACGTTAAGAGTGTGTACTTCATCTTAAATGTAATTATCACTGAATGTAACAATCTTTGGATTTTTTTTCTTGGTGTACAGACGAACCAACAGACGAAATGAAGGTCGTTTATCTGATGGCCATGAAGAACATCCAAGTTGGAAAGATCTACGATCTTCTTGGACCAATAATCACTGGTGACCTGGTGATATCGGAAGATCCAAAGCACATTCAGCTTTTGGCAATTTGGGCTATCGACAAAGCTGTCGAGGAAGATTATACCATCGCCCACAGAATCTTGTGGCCCGTAATGGTAAACGAGACTCTACCAACGAAAGTAAGAATCGCCGCCTACGAAATATTGATAAACCAAGTACCGGACCAAGATTCCGCTATTAAGGTGCACCAGTACGTGAGCTCCGAGGGCAATGCAAATTTTTATAATTATCATTACACGAATCTTGACAACATCGCCAAGTCTACCGATCAATGCAAAGTTAATATTCGCACGATAGCTCGCTCCATTTTGAAAACCATAGAGTATCCCCCGAAAAGTCATGAAAACATTCATTATCCTTTATCCGACGTACAATCCTTCGGTTACAACGATAACACATTCTTCAATGCCGAGAAATTTGAGGTCGGCACGATCGTCGACGAGTTCACTGGAGTACCCGAAGTTCTGCGGTTCGAGCACATCGTCATGGATGATAATGGAGCCATCAGTGACTTTGCAGTGAGTACAGAATCAAAGTCTATATTGTATTAATGTCCTTTTTCCATCTAACCGATTTATTAAATCCGCTGTTCCTGCCAGATTCAAATGCACATCGAAGGATATCACGAGCTCATGGCAGTATTGAGTGATGTCGGTCCTATTCGTAGTATAACGTTCACTACGATTCGGGATTTATTGGAAGAAGCTGCCAGATTATTGCCGGCAATGAAGAAGGTCCACATTGACATTGTCATAATGTGCAGCGGTCGTGTTTTACTAGCTAATCATTACAACCGCAATAACCTCAAGCAAGTTAATAGAGATGTGTGGGAGGAAATTTCCGACATGTCAGTCGAATTTGATATCAATTATCAGAGTGTGGTATTCAGTCGATTATACGAGAAAGAACTGAACAGTGACATTGGTCTTCCCGTGATTCTGGAGAATCGCGTTCCCATTGTAACTTCGCTGAAGATGAATTACAACGTTGCAACATTTTCGCCATCCAAGTTTGAGTTGGAAGTCGAATTAAAAACTTGGAAGCACGGCGATTATTCCATGTCGGTATACAATCCCATGAAGGATGTCTGGCATGCGGTTCGTTCTCTAACAGCCACTGAAGTCAGTCTCCCATTCCGTTCGACCATCTCTTTCGACGATTATCCGCTTGCCCTGAACTTTAGCTTCCCGGAACGTCCAGGCACGATTTCTCCCGCTGCTGGAATTCTTGTCATGGGCAAACACGTAGTTTCCGTCGATGAGGAAGACACTTCCGCATTGATGGAATCTTGTCCGACCTGTCATCATCAGGTAGAGGTCCGTGATGGCAGTCGGGAAGGAAATTTCAACGAAACCTATGATCGCATCTACGATAGCCAGCACACTGGACTCAAGTTTTCACATTCCATTCGCCTATGTGATTATGGTCACATGTCAGAATTGGTTCTTGGTCACATGCCGGTCTGGGACAGGAATTTTACTTCGAATGTTTCGGACAGTTGGTCAGTAAACGTCTTTAATTTCCCAATTTTTCTAATTTAACAAACGTTTATTTTGTATTTTTTGTAAATGTAAATGGTTTCTCGCGTTGGAGTAGAATTTTATCTCGTTAAAATAGTGAGGTTTGTGGATAAAAATATCAATTTTTGTTATCTTCAGGAGTGATGTGTTCGTTCAAGCTGTAATCTATATAATGTCGGAGGTGAACAAAGAAATTTTAGACATGCAGCTGAGAAGTTGCGGTAGTATCTTCAAGATCGAGCCCAGTACCAACTACGCGAGATCAGGTGTAGGTAGAGCTGCCGCTGATAAAAAAAGGAAATTTACAAAAGTGATTTTTCTCATGGTTGGTATTTTCATTATTGTTTTCAGATCGATTTCAAATTAAATGGAAGGTCTGACGATCTCGAACGCAACGAGAAAATCCACGACTCGGCACATACAGAAAAGTATATATTTAATGCTACCGTCGACATGATCTCGAGTTTTACTAACGCGACTGATGATTTTTGGAATTTTGAGTTCGACGTTGACACGAGTCGAGATAATTCGGCAAACAAAGCTTCGATTAAAATCACTCGAAAGACTCCGGAAGAAGAGGATCTCAAAGTAATTCAAGAACCTTTTTTCACCTTCTGATACCATTTTCTTGTAAATATTACAGAATATAACGTTTTATTAAATTTTTTTTTACAGGTCTGTATCGATTTCAAGAAGAACTACCCAGCAGTTCCGACGGATTATCTCAAACTCGATGAAACGAATGATGAAATCGATAGCAAATTAATTATAGCTTGCGGATATACCAACGAGGAAGAATGCGTTCGCAATCAGAGTCTGATATCGTGGACCTGGAAGGCCCAGCTATCCGATGAACAGAAGATGCGTTTGAAACAAGATATGAAAAATAGTGCCTGCAGTCAGGACAGGAATAATCCTTTGTTTGCAAGCTCGAAGAAATTAGTTCCCAGAACAATTAATTGCTTGAACGATGCCATTCGTTACACGACACCGAGGAAGTACACCGTCGATATAAGGCATCAACAGGTTGGTAAAACACAGTTTCCTTACAACTACACGAGTGACAATGGCTACATCATAAGATTATCGTAAGAAAACACTCTTAAACAAATGATTTTAAACTATCATTTTTCCTTTCTTTTAGTTATCGGAAGACTTTGCAGGCTTCATATACCATTCATTCACGGACCACCGTGAGCCCCGTGAGAGCGAAAATATCAATTTCGGGGCGGAATTTCGAATGGAGACCAACGACATAGATTTTCAGTGGATGACAAATACCAGTGACATCACCAAGACCAATTTTCCTTTGGAAAAATTACGCGACTATGGTCATGGACCGGTATTGAATTCCCCCTGGGAGTTGCCCTTCGATAACACTCGGTTCAGATTGAAGTTTTTACACGATTACACTGAGAACGACATCAGTGAGAGAAATTTAATAATTTTTTTAACAAACAATACGTCAGCCAAGTTTGCGTATCTGGATAACATTAACGTCACATAATTAATCTTTTTTTGCGTAGGAATATGTTCGATCTATCCCCAGATTGTTCTGACGGATGACGGCATAAATATGCCTTTTACCATTCCCAGTGACGAGTGGACGTTGATCACCGGAGATCATGTTCACAAGGAATTTGCTATCTTTGCCAAACAGCCTAGACCGAATAATTTGTCTTTCCTAATTTTCGTAAAAGATCATGGAGTTCACATTGTTACTCGTGAAAGCGACGACGTTCTTGTGGCAATAACCGAGGGCGTAGGGACAGCAACGGAAGAAAGTTTAACCTTACCTCTTGGTGAAGATTATTATTGGAAACTGAAGTAAGCTATAATGATTTTTATGAGTTTCGATGATTTATTTTGTTATACAATTTTTACTAATTCTTTGTCATTTTTGTTGTGATTGCAGAGTTACAAAGCGCAACGATGAATTCGTTGTTAATTTCAACAAAATTTCACTGACTCTCTTCGTCGGTCGGAATTATATGTCAATCGTATTTGATTCTGAACTTCAAGGTCGCATCAGTGGCTTGTGCGGCCATTTGAACGGAAATTCCCACAACGGCAATCCTGAAATTTTTTCGATAAAGGACATCAAGGGATATTAGCACAGAGTCGAGCAACTCGAACTCCATTGACTATTATTGCAACGTAGAAAGTAAATGAAGATACAGAAATATGAAAATTGAAATATATTGATTCTCTGTGTTTATAAATCAACAAAACTATTATTGTCCGTAACAATTATAAACAGAAGACATTTTAAAAGAGAATAATTTATAAAAGATGTATTCGATAATAAAAATAATATATTTTACTACAAAAAATGTAAATTTATTAGTTCAGAGGCAAACTACCGTCAGGCCACTGATGCCAGTTATGACAGAAGTTTGGTGACGTCAATTACAGCGAGAAACCTATCGCGGTAAACCCACTTTACTATTTACGCTAAGCAGACGAAGCCACTTGAGTCGTTACTTCCGATGTAATTGCATTCGAGATGTACACGTGTCATTTGATTAGACAAACTCACGAGTATCATCACGATCTGATAGCGTGCATGAAAACGAGAGGTTGTGTCAAAATAATTAGTTAACTTTTATTTTTTAAATTCGTAATATTTTATTTATTATACAGTGAATAGGAAATTCTCGTTGAATTCTCAGAGATTTAACAATATTTTTAAATCAGTCAATATCGATTACATTGTTTGTAAAACAATTAAATGCAAAATGCAGAAATAACGTTCGATGAGCGTGATACGATTTAGAAGAAAAATAGTAACCTTAGCTCGCCTTCAAAAAGCAACATGGCAGCCATACAGGATGGATAAAAAATATCTGTCGACACTAGGATAGATAATTCTCTCTAGATCATGTCCAACAAAGATCAACCCCAAACAGTGTCTACCAAAATATGTTTTGATCATGAAACCCCAATTTTTTTATTCAACCAAAATTCGTTTTGATCTTGAAATCCCAATTTGTTTATTATTCGAAAAAATTCTACGCATCAAGAGGATGAAAAATCTCAAGGGGTCACAATCATGCCCTTCAGTGAAAAAAAATGACTAAAATATCGAAAATTCAGAAAATTGAGCCAAAGCTCAATACTGACAAATTTAAGCAACATCGAAAGCGCTTCATCCCTCAGGCAGTGATTTATACCTATGATCCGATATAAGTAAAATTCATTGTTGTCCGTCTCACACCACGAAGACGTAGATAGATAATCACGCGCTTGCGTGTACGCGTGCGTCTGAATGCGCCAATTACACCTTCTGATATTTTGACAATATCGAACCGATCCTTTCGCACCGACGACTCTTGGCATCCTGGCTTTGACGAACCGTCATCGCGATCTTTGCCGCACACGAGCCGGAGAATAATCTGGCCGAGTGGCGACAATTATTTTTCGTACACACGGTACATAAACTGTTAACTAATACGTTAATGACGTATTATCACTTCTGACTTAATCTAATCAAGCATTTTTTTCGGCATTACTTCCCGCAAATTAATCGAAAATACTTCTGAAAATTGCAATTTGCAGAAAACACTGAAATTTGCTTGTATCGTTGATTATTGGTATCATATCTCTTGAACAGTACTGTATTCATAGATATTTATCTTGTTTGAACTCTACTTGGACAATAAATTATTCACAACACTCTGATTACCACTTGCATCAATACTAACATCGATAATGCCGTAAGATAAGTTATTAAATATGCAGATATAATTAAGTAAGATTATAAAGCATTTTTAATGACGAACAGGAAAACTCCGAAAGCATTAAGGGTTATCATAGATACACAGAAATAAATATCAGACTGGGACGTTTTTCACCAATGTTATCTTCTTGATAAACTTTAATGCACATCCTAATCAACTTATTGACATCCCTAGTTTACAACGAGAGGTCTGAATCTTCCGAATGTATTAACGAGTTATACGAATGAAAATAGCATCTATTATGTTCAAAGTTAAGTGGAAGGAAGTGGAGAGAATTCGGTCTATAAGAAGACATTGCTGAACGCTATACTCAGTCAGTCATTCGCGATGGCTCGTGGGATTAACGTAATCGTCGGTGAGTCTCTTTGTAATTCCAACTCTGAGTAACGTTTCTCCGGTACTTGAGTCAAAACAGAATTGTCCAGTGTTAATTGATCAGAAATTGACTATAAAATTACACGATATTGTAGAATATACTTTTTCGTACTATTTTGACTTACTACTTATTAACTTATTTTAGCTTTCTTTGCGTGTGCTACTGCGGCCTCGGCAATCCTCGGTAAGTTGCGAAAAATAAAAAAGAAAATTAAACGTTATTTTCATTTTATTTTCTATTAATGTTATTTAATAATTATTAACAAATTTGATGCTTTTCGCAGCACCATTCCCACATGGAAAAACTACTGTATACCGATATCACACGGTGGTTACAACCAGTACAGGCGATGACAACCTTTACTCTTCGCAATTCGTGTTGCAAGGAACACTTGACGTCACACACGATACCAGGGATCCGGAGCTGATGAATGCTTACAACGTCGTCCTCTCAAACGTTTCGACTGATATGCACAACGGAGAGACTGTAAATTATGATGGAAAACCAGTGATTCAGTCGATCGACAGCGCTGCAAGGGTAATCCAGGAACCCTTTCTTATCATCTATAACACGAATGGCACGGTAAGTTTTTAGGGGAATGGTATCTAATGACTTCCAATGTCTGAATTTATGTTTCACAACGTTCTTTTGCATTTTGTTAGTTCCAAGCTGTCAAAATTTACGAGAACGAACCGGAATGGTCAAAAAATATGAAAATGGCAATGGCCACGACGCTTCAGCTGGACTTGCCTAATATAAATGTGGAAAACTTGTCAAAGGAGCCCCATAGCTTTGTTTCACAAGAGGTAACAAAATCTTGAAGACATCTTCTATTCCCAATAGCTTAAGTAATGTTTTATTATTATCAGAAAACGATCCATGGCGATTGTTCGGTTACTTACAACGTTCATCCCAAAGATCGGGTTGACTCGAACATTCCTGAGCAGTTCAGGATTAATAAAACTTTTTCACCCATGGACTGTGTTGGTTTCACTGCCAAACAGTTCAATAATGTTGACAACGAGAATTGCAAGGTCAACAATAATGTACGTATCGGCAAATTACACTTTTTATTTCCAATTGAACAAGAATATTTGATGAAACAATTATATCACTCAGTTGTAATTGTCACATTTAGCGAGGCATGTTCACTGAGAGTACCAGGGATTGTGAAATTGAAAAACAAGGCGACGGAATACTCATTAAAAAGCTCTTATCGTCCAGTACCGTTTATTTCGTCTCATCAAATGGAGCATCCTTCCCTCTCTTTCTTGATACCAAGTAAGTTTCGAGCCTTTTGATGCAGTTTGCGTAACGCTCCTTTGACAAAGCTTCTTCCACGAGGACAGTAAAATTAATCGATTGATAATACTTCCACGCAGAATATTTTTAATCGAACCGGGAATGCATTCGTTAATCCAGTTTACATATTTTCTTTAGTACGACTTTCGAATTTCTACGAATAAAAGAAAAATCGGAGGATGCTACGCCACTGGGTAACTTTGTTGATTCACCGACAATTTGCGATATGACTTACCGAAAACCTCAAGAAAGTTACGTACCCAACGCCGGAGTCGACATCACTCAAGGAAGACACGTCATCGATCTAAAAATCATTTCTTCTCGGCTGGAAAAATTGCTGCTCGAAGCTAATAGCTACTTCGAAGAAAATCACTTGGACTGGAAGGAAATAAATATTAATCGGACACAGGCGATTAACAAAATTCGACATACAATGAATTATATGGATGCTGATGCATTGCAAGTTACCTTCGATATTTTTGTGAATCAGGTTCATCATAGAGCTATAGGAATCAAGTGAGTACGGTTCATCAAAATCGAATCCTCGTTACTTACGAAATTCAATTAATTATAAGTCTGAAGATAAACAAAAAATCTTGTTAGGAATATCTTTCTCGGAGTTGTTTCACAAGTGGGCACTCCGGCATCGTGTATTTTCACGCGCAACGTCATTCTCAAGAACAATATTTCGGACTCGATGGCAATACACATGCTGAGCAGGCTTCCCCTCAGTGTAAAGACGCCAACGACTCAACTGCTGACTCACATGGAAGATCTCGCAAAATTCAATGATCCCATATCTGCCGAAGTGAGAAAAGCTGGCATCCTCAGCTTCTCCTCTCTAATATATAAAACTTTTAAGCATGTATCTCGTCCAGAAGATAACACCATTTTCAATAAATACGTTCACGACTTCCTCAGCCACGTTAAGAGTGTGTACTTCTTCATGAATATAATTATCATTGATTTATTCAGATTTTGTAATGATGTTTGTATTTTTTTTCGTGGTCTACAGACGAACCGACTTACGAGATGAAGGTCGTTTATCTGATGGCCATGAAGAACATCCAAGTTGGAAAGATCTACGATCTTCTTGGACCAATAATCACTGGTGACCTGGTGATATCGGAAGATCCAAAGCACATTCAGCTTTTGGCAATTTGGGCGATCGACAAAGCTGTCGAGGGAGATTATACAATCGCCCACAGAATCTTGTGGCCTGTAATGACAAATGAGACTCTACCAACGAAAGTGAGAATCGCCGCCTACGAAATATTGATAAACCAAGCACCGGACCAGGATTCCGCTCTCAAAGTACACCAGTACGTGAGCTCTGAAGGCAACGAACATTTTTATAATTACCATTACACGACTCTTGACAACATCGCCAAGTCTACCGATCAATGCAAAATTAATATCCGAACAATCGCTCGATCCATTTTAAAAAACATAGAGTATCCCCCGAAAAGTCACGAAAACATTCATTACCCTTTATCTTGCGTAAAATCCTACGGCTACAACGATGACGTATACTGGAATGCCGAGAAACTTGACGTCGGCATGATCGTCAATGAGTTTACCGGAGTACCCGAAGTCCTGCGGTTCGAACACTTCGTCATGGATGCTAATGGAGCCGTAAGCGATAGCTCAGTGAGTAAATAATCAAATGTTACATTACGATTAATATCGATTTTTCAATTTAACCGATTTATTCAATGTTCTCTTCTTGTCAGATTCAAATACACATGGAAGGACCTCAAGAGATCATGACAGTGTTGCGGCCTGCCATTCCTCTTCGTGGTATAACGCTCACTACGATTCGGGACGTCTTGGAGGAAGCTGCCAGATTGTTGCCGGAAATGAAAAAGCTCCACATTGACATTGTCCTTATGTGCAGCGGTCGTGTTTTATTAGCTAATCACTATAACTTCGATAACCTCCATCAGATTTATAACGAAGTGATGGACCAATACATCGAGATGGCGGACAGTTCTCACATAAATTATCAGAATGTGATATTCAATCGATTATACGAGACAGAACTGACCAGTGACATTGGTGTTCCCGTGATTGTGGAAAATCGCGTACCCATTGTAACTTCGCTGAAGATGAACCACAAGTTTGTAAAATATTCGCCAACCGAGATTGAGATGGAAGTCGAATTCAAAACTTGGAAGCATGGCGATTATTCCATGTCGGTATACAATCCCATGAAAGATGTCTGGCATGCGATTCGTTCTCTGACTGACAGCGAAGTCAATCTCCCATTCCGCTCGACCGTCACATTCGAAGACCACCCGATTATCCCGAAATTTAGCTTCCCGGAACGTCCAGGCACGACTCCTCCGATTGCTAGAATGATTGTCAAGGGCAGATACGTGATTACCGTTGATGAGGAAGACACTTCCGCATTGATGGAATCTTGTCAAACCTGTCTTCATCAGGTAGAGGTTCATGATGGCAACCGGAACGAGAATTACAGCGAATACGTCGAGCGAAACTACGATTCCAAATACACTGGACTCAAGTTTACACATTTTATTCACGTTTGTGATTATGGTTACGTGCCAGACGTTTATCTCGAACACATGCCGGACTGGAACACGAGTTTTAGTTCCAATATTTCGAACAGCTGGTCAGTAAATATCTTCGGTTTGTTAGTTTTTGTCATTTTAAACTTCATGTACATGGATTAAGATTTTTCTTAAATGTTTTTCCAAGTGTAAACGACTTTGTATTGGAGTAGAATTTCATCACTTCAACACAGTGAGGTTGCTGGAAAGACAAATAAATCTTGGTTATTTTTCAGGAGTGACGTACTCCGACAAGGTATGATGGACGTATTACAGATGGGGAAGAGAGACATCATCGGCGATCAGCTGCAAAGTTGTGGTCGTATCATAACAATCGAGCCCAGTACCAACTACGCGATATCTCAAGTAGGTAAAACTGACGCTGATCAATAAAATAAATGTACATAATTAATTTTTCTCACGTATTGGTATTTTCATCTATTGTTTTCAGATCGTAGTAAATACAAATGGAGAGTACGACGATCTCGACCGGAACCAGACAATCCTTGAATCGCTGCATGCAGAAAGGATTAGATTTAACAGTTCCGTCGACATAATCTCGAGTCTCACTAACGCGTCCGCTTGTTTGTGGAACTTTAACATCGACGTTAACATGAGTCGAGATCATTTAGCAAATAAATTTTCGCTTCAAATCACTCGAAAGATTCCAGAAAAACAGGATCTTAAGGTGATTTAAGTACAAAATCTCTTTGTTCACCTTTCAATTTTCTTTTCTTGTAAATGTTGCAGTAGATAATATTATCTTATTATTTTTGACAGGTCTGTATCGATTACAAGAAAAACTACCCAGCAGCTCCGACGGATCATCTCAAACTCGGTGAAACGAATGATGAAATCGATAGCAAATTAATTATAGCTTGCGGATATACCAACGAGGAAGAATGCGTTCGCAATCAGAGTCTGATATCGTGGACCTGGAAGGCCCAGCTATCCGATGAACAGAAGATGCGTTTGAAACATGATATGAAAAATAGTGCCTGCGGTAAGGACAGGAATAATCCTTTGTTTGCAAGCTCGAAGAAATTAGTTCCCAGAACAATTAATTGCTTGAACGATGCCATTCGTTACACGACACCGAGGAAGTACACCGTCGATATAAGGCATCAACAGGTTGGTAAAACACAATTTTCTCACAACTGCACGAGTGACAATTGCTACATCATAAGATTATCGTAAGAAAAGACTCTTAAACAAATTTAAGTACATAGAAAGAGATTGTAAATCTGTATGAGTACCAAATAATTTTTTACAAGATTCATATGCATCGGTTGCGTGTAATGTCCAAGGTTTTTAATGATATACTTATAGATATAACATAAATGATTTTAAACTATCAATTTTCCTTCCTTTTAGTTATCGGAAGACTTTGCAGGCTTCATATACCATTCATTCACGGACCACCGTGAGCCACGTGATAGTGAAAATATCAATTTGGAGGCGGAATTTCGAATGGAAACGAACAGCATTGACTTTCAGTGGATGACAAATACCAGTGACATCACCAAAGTCAATTTTCCTTTGAAAAATCTACGTCACGATGGTCATGGACCAGTATTGAATTCCCTCTGGGACATCCCCTTGGATAACAATCGGTTCACCCTGAAATTGTTGGACGATTATATTCAGAACAGAATCAGTGCGTAAAATAAAAATAATTTTATAACAAACAACCAAGTTTGCCAAGTTGGCAGCCATTGGTATAACGTCGCGTAATTAATTTTCTTTTGTATAGGAATATGTTCGATCTATCACGAAATTGTTCTGACGGATGACGGCATAAATATGCCTTTTACCATTTCCAGTGACGAGTGGACCTTGATATCCGGAGACCATGTTAACAAGGAGTTCGCCATCTTTGGCAAACAATCCAGGCCGAACTATTTGTCTTTTTTAATTTTCATAAAAGATCATGTAGTTAACATTTTTACTCGTGAAAGCGACAACGTCCTTGTGGCAATAGCCGACGGCGAAGAGCCAGGAACGGAAAAAGTTTTACGGTTACCTATTGATGAAAATTTTGTTTGGACTCTGAAGTAAGTTGAATGATTTTTATAAGTTTCGATGACGTATTATGGGATACAATTGTTGCTAATTATTTTTCATTTTCATTGTGATTGCAGAGTTACCAAGCGCAACGATGAATTCGTTGTTAATTTCAACAAAATTTCACTGACTCTCTTCGTCGGTCAGAATTATATGTCAATCGTGTTTGGTTCTGAACTTCAAGGTCGCATCAGTGGCTTGTGCGGCCATTTGAACGGAAATTCCCACAACGGCAATCCTGAAATTTTTTCGATAAAGGACATCAAGGGATATTAGCACATAGTCGAGCAACTCGAACTCCATTGACTATTATTGCAACGTAGAAAGTAAATGAAGATACGGAAATATGAAAATTGAAATATATTTATTCTCTGTATTCATAAATCAACAAAACTATTATTGTCCGTAAGAATTATAAACAGAAGACATTTTAAAAGAGAATAATTTATAAAAGATGTATTCGATAATAAAAATAATATATTTTACTACAAAAAATGTAAATTTATTAGTTCAGAGGCAAACTACCGTCAGGCCACTGATTCCAGTTATGACAGAAGTTTGGTGATGTCAATTACAGCGAGAAACCTATCGCGGTAAACCCACTTTACTATTTACGCTAAGCAGACGAAACCACTTGAGTCGTTACTTCCGATGTAATTGCATTCGAGATGGACACGTGTCATTTGATTAGACAAACTCACGAGTATCGTGCATGAAAACGAGAGATTGTGTCAAAATAATTAGCTAACTTTTATTTTCTTAGTGAGTAATATAGAATTTCGTAATTTTAATATCAAATTCGCATTCAACTGTACAACGTTACCGGTTCCTTTGATTCCGATCCAAGCTTTTTGGTTGTACGATTTGCATAAAACAAACATCGAAAGGCGTTTCAGCTTTCTCAAGTACGAAATTTGTCCCAAGATTTTCTTTGATCCAAAACCGGTTATCGTTTCCTAAAAAATCCCTAACAGTGACTTTATCAAGTTGGTTAGTACCGCGCACTCGTTGACTGCGTCAATTGCCTCACAAGTGGGAACTCGTTTAACAAGTTAAATAAATAGTTAATCACGTTTACAATTCTGTCTAAACATGACTCCGAGTATAGTTGAATGTCTTTTGAAAAGTCTACTTCTCCGATAAGCTTCGAGTATTTTAGATTCGTTAGTATAGCTACAAACTCCGAAAGTTCCACTCTAAAGCTGCAATTATAATGACAAACAAATCAATCAGAACATTCTCCTCGTTTTAAACTTAATCATCTACGTTCTCTTTACTCTCTAACTTTTTTGTTGACAGATATCTGTCATGTGTTTCTTTAATTATGCAAAGAAATAACATTTTAACGAACTTATTATAGTTGAATATTATTCACAGTTTGCATAAATTTGTATGAAATTCAAGAACTATGTGACTGATAAAACACTTGATACTATGTAAACCTGAAAACATAATACACTTTTCCAGAATTCTTAAGGGGAGCAATCTCTATCGTACTATGTCTTTCGTGCTATTTCTTTCGTGCTCATGCGATTACTATTGTTATTGAGCCGCCCCTTTAATGAAAACGATTATTCATTGACTCGTTTTTAATCCGAGCTTGTGACGTTATTCTCCCCAGAATGCCAGTTTGTTTGCGATTTCTTCCTCTCTCATCTTCTTGCAGTCCGAAACAAAAGCAAAGGCAGACGTTGCCTTTACTCTCTATAGAGTGGTCATTCTATCGTTCAAGGTTGTCTGGACTCTATTCAAGTGTCAGAATTTCTTTATCACTTTTCTTTCTATATAAAATTATTTTTCAAATTCCATAGCTTTCAAATTGCACTCTACACATACATGTACATACTCTAAATTAGTTAATTTGTTATGTCAATTTCAATCGAATTCACTTGGTAACGATCAGATTTTGTGTAACTATACATTTTTATAATTACCAAATGAAGCTTTAAAGATTTCAAATAATTCATTTCGATGAACTTATCGATAAACAAATTATTTATCAAGGAGCCAATTAAATTTAAAGGAACTCCGTAGTGTCCCTTTAACCGAATGATGACAGAACGAACATTGGTTAATAGGAAATCATTAATATTTCAACTTAAGATATATTTCTCTCGTTTTGATCAGTACAAAAGGCAAATACTTTTGCAATTATTTGTCTCTGGTGAAAGGCTTTGCTGTTGATACACGAGGTTGACAAACCTTTATCGAGATGATGATATGATCGATACATTAATTATCAAATTTGTAGACATAAAAAAAATGTGCAAAATCGCATGGTGCTCTCATGCTTGTCCTCTTCCTTGACCTCGACGGAGGTTGACTGTCCGCCGCTAAAAACGAAGGCGGATTTTGTGTTAATGAGATACAGCGATTCGGCGTCCGAAAATACCTGATGATGGTTCATGGCTTTAGTATACACAACTATGAAATAACGTCTGAGACGCACTATGGGTTATTCCGGATCTTTCCAATATATAAGAGTGCAGCTCTTCGATTCCATTAGTATCATTTCTCATTCGGATTGCTCCGAGATCGAAGTAGCTTTTGCTCTACGCGATAACGAATAACGTTTTGCGTTAATATCATTGAATAAAGTTAATTAAAAAATGGTTAAATTAGAGTTAATTTTTATTGCTGCGTTAGCGGCAACGACAGCAATGGCATTTCCGGCCCAACCGGATAGAGGTAACTGAGATAATGAAATAATTTCACCGAAAAATAATAAACATATTTGATAATCGATAAGATTTTTTATTATTTTAACATTAATCGAATATTTAAATTGACATTGATTACGATAAATAAATAATGAGAAACGATGTAAAAGGTAATAATTCGATCCGCAAAATCTTAAAACTGTCATACTGGACGCTCATATATATTTTTAATCGAATTAATTATTCATAGAACAGTTGATGAAATATTTAATTTATAATCTATCGATTAACGCCTTGCAAATATATATTTTTCGTTACTTTTAATACATTTATGTTAATTAATATTCCTGTTTATATTTTTAGGCTTCAGAGGAGTTCCTGTAAGAGTCGTTCGAGCCGCTGTTTCGGATCCTGGACATCATTATCATCATGGAGGATACGGTGGTGGACACGGAGGAAGATACGGTGGTTATGGGGGACACGTAGGACACGGAGGATACGGTCAAGGATACGGGAACCATGGCTACGGTGGTGGATCAAGCTCACAATCACAGAGCAACGCAAACGCTGGTTCATTCAGTACACCTTTCGGAAGTGCTTCGTTCGCCAGCGCAAATTCCAATTCTCAGTTAATATATTTATAAACAAATTAATAATTTACCAGATTTCAATAATTTATTTCGATTATAGAATTAAACATATCATTTCCATATTTTTTGCAGATCCGGAGGTTTTGGCTTCGGTAAATGATTTCCAACGGTAAAGACTGAACAACAATTTTATCTACGACGAAAGAAAATCAATTCATCAAGTATTTTTCGGCGAATCCTGCAGACGTAGTCTTTTCATTTTGCATTGTAGTAATTAAAGGTAGCTCTTACTTTTTGTATATATATATTAAAATAAATAAATGGATAAATGACGTACGTTGCTGTTTTCTTTTTTTTTTTTAATAACAATTTTACGTTGTGAAATAAACTTTACGATCCATCACGAAATATCCTGACAATACTTTCCGTATTCGTCTCACACCGGATATCAGAATCTCCCGTGAGCTCGATACTCCGGTGTGTCGCACTGAATAAAAGTCAATACACGATTACTCGTCTCTTTAATATACATCAGCATTTCATAAAGTTTAAATCTTTTAATCGATTCTCACCAAATTCAAGACAATTCAACAACAAAAAAATAATTATTTTTTTCGAAAAATTACAAAAATTCATAATTCTATAAAATCTGAACGCCTAGATCGATTCTTACCTAACTTAATACCAATCAACCTTGTCCCTTGGCCTATTCTTGTACAAAGTTTTAACTCGATAACGAAAAATTTACGAAATTTAAAGAGTGTACATACTTATTCCAGAAATTAAAAAAATCATAAAACAAAACACCCGTTAGCGATTTGGGTGATAAGCCGCCTACAAAGTTTCAGGATGATCGAGTAACACACGTGCAAAGGTACATTTTTTCATTTTGCATTGTAGTAATTAAACGTAGCTCTTACTTTTTGTATATATATATTAAAATAAATAAATGAATAAATGACGTACGCTGCTGTTTTCTTTTTTTTTTTAATAACAATTTTACGTTGTGAAATAAACTTTACGATCCATCACGAAATATCCTGACAATACTTTCCGTATTCGTCTCACACCGGATATCAGAATTTCACGTGAGCTCGATACTCCGGTGTGTCGCACTGAATAAAAGTCAATACACGATTACTCGTCTCTTTAATATACATCAGCATTGCTCGTGTATATTATGCTTCGAAAGAAAACGGCTCGCGTCTGTGTCGAAGCAGTTGTTGAAAATCATTCGAACCAATGATGAATAATTATTCATATGATCGTATCGCATTGTTTCCAATCTGTTCGTTGTTATCGGAAACACGACAGTTCGAGGTATCTTCGTTACACGTACGAGTGATCGAGTTTCTCATAAGAACGGCTATAAAGTTCCACGTTTCTCTATAGACGATGATCATTTGTACATCGAAAGTTAATGCGATAACGTATAGATCTTTTTTTTTTTAAAATGGCGATTTATTATTTAGTTGTTCTCTTTGCTGTTTCACTTGTTCGGGTAAGAAGATAAATATATATTGATAATAATTTAATTAAGTATAAGAAATAGTTTGAGGGAAATTCTGTTTTATCTTAGATGGAGTGTCGTTCAATAATTTGTTCAAATTTCAATGAAGCTGGTGAGTTGCAGTTTGCTTTGTGATTCAATGATAATGTTATTATGATTATTAATGGATTAAAAATTTTTTTTAATGAATCGAAGGATTGGAAAACCACGAGGCATCAAAAGAAAATCTTTTGTCCAATACGATTTTGTCTAAATATTTTGACAATGTTTACAATTTGACAAACGTCGATCGAGAATTCGTGGACAGAAGTTCTAAGGATTTTCCAGAAAATCTAAACCGATTTATCACAACTCAAGGGCTGAATCTCGAGAAATTTTTGGCTGAATTTGTTGCGAGATCAATGAATATTACGAATCAAGAAAAAACAGCGGTCAGTGACTGCTTCCAATTGCAATATTGATGATGGAATGTCGTCGAGAAATGATTTTTTGATGATTTCTTCAGGTTCAATGGCTCAAACAACTGAAACTCATCCTGGAAACATTGTCGAGTGGGATTCAAAATGAGAAATCACGCGTCGACAGCGTCAATGACATTGAGGAAACAGAACCAACTTCTCACGAAGAAAACAAGAACTTCATCTTGATTGGTGGAGATAATTGGCTCGGTGATCTTCAGGAGTTTCTCGATGAACAATACATCGATACGGAGAACATTGAAGACAATGAGAGTGACGTTAAATCGAGTCAGTTTATTTCTGTGCAACGTTTCAGCTGAATTTCTAAGAAACTTGTACAAGCTTTAGATAAATACTAACTCTTGAGTTGAAATAAATTAATGGCTCTGTTGCAGGATTTACGGATTCTTCAACATCATATTTATTGATCGATCGCGATTCCGAAGAAACCAAAGATGACGATAGATCGGATCAAAATGATCCTGAGCAGTTACACGATGTAGCCGCTGAGTTTCAGAACGATGTTGGTGGAGTTCAAAAATACTTTGGAAAATTGTGCAGGTGAATATTTACGTTTTGAAATGTATATTATCGTTAGACTTTATAGAGAAGAAGATTTTAGTTATTCATTTCTTTCTATAGAAAACATCGCACGGCAACATGAATATTGAGACATTTGAAAGACGACCGTCACGAACGATTGCCAAATATCTACAAGATAAAAACCATCGAAATATTAAATAAAAAATTCTTTTAATATTGCATATGCTTATGCATATGCTTTTTTTTTTTGAATATTATATTTACACTTTATAGAGGAGATTTAAGTTACGCTTTTCTTCTATAGAAACTACCGCACGGCACCATAAATGTTCAGACATTTTGAAGACAACCGTCACGATCGATTGTCGAATATATATCAAATAAAAACCATCACAATATCAACAAAAAATTGCTTTTAATATTGATATAAGCATGTGCATTTGCTTTTCATTTGCGTATTATCGTTAGACTTTATGGAGAAGAAGATTCAGATTACTCTTCTCTTCTATAGAAACTATCGCACAGTACCATAAATATTCAGACATTTTGAAGACAACCGTCACGATCGATTGTCGAATATATATTAAATAAAAACCAAGAAGATATTAACAAAAAATTACTTTTCATATTGGTATAAGCATGTGCGTATAATTTTAATTTGCGTATTATCGTTAGACTTTGTAAAGAAGAAGAAGATTCAAGTTACTCTTCTCTTTTATAGAAAACATCGCACACAGCAGCATGAATGTTCAGACATTTTGAAGACAACCGTCACGATCGATTGTCGAATATATATCAAATAAAAACCATCACGATATTAACAAAAAATTACTTTTAATATTGGTATAAGCATGTGCGTATAATTTTAATTTGCGTATTATCGTTAGATTTTATAAAGAAGAAGAAGATTCAAGTTACTCTTCTCTTCTATAGAAAACATCGCACGCAGCAGCGTGAATGTTCAGACGTTTTAAAAACGACCGTCACGGACGATTGCCAAATATCTACAAAATAAAAACCATCAAAATATTAATAAAAAATTTCCTTTAACCCTTCCTAAGTCGCACCACCGAAAACTGTCCCAGAGTGGGACTATGAAGAGCAGAGTGGGAGTAACACGTTCTTATGGTAAAACCGAAGAGCGGGGAATATTCTTGTGATTTATAAACGGTTAATATTGCATGTGCGTATGCTTTGAATTTCCATGTTATAATTGTACTTTATATAAAAGAAGATTCAAGTTACTCTTTTAAGTTAAGACTCAATGCTAGTTAAGACATTTTAAACCGTCGACGAGTGTCACGAATGATTGTCAAATATCTACGAAAGAAAAACCATTAAAATATCGATACAAATGATCTTACAATATTGCACAATATATGCATAATGATTTTTTAAACGTAAGTTATTCTTCAAATATTTGCAATTTTGTAATGTTTAATGTGAATTAAATTTATTAAATATTAACATGTCTTCCACGGATGTATCTACAGTAATTTTATCTGGTCGTCTACTGTCGATACGACAAATTGATAACACACAGTTTATCACGTCGTTTTACTGCATATCGATTTTATAACACACGTGATACGATGCGGTGGTAACATGCAGCTGCAAAATAGTTTCGCTTAATTACGTACGCTAAAAGTATCGTTTCGCGTGCAGTTAGCAAAACCACGCAAGATGAGATAATTTTGCTAAGTGACCATTAAACTATAATAATCCGTCTAAGTAATAAGCGGATCGTATTGCATTAAAAAAAATCGATTGAACCTTCGCAACGTTTTTCGTTGATTTTAAGCGATTGCGGTTTAACGTTGTTTATCCTTCACGAAAGCAACAGTCGTCGCGTATGTAACGACAAATTTTTATTAAATAATATTTCGGTGTTAAAATATTATCGAGGGATAAGGACGCATCTCGATATAATAATATCAAAAGGGTTTTTAATCTACGACTCGATAATTTTATTATCTGGTTAAACTAAAAAGCATAATAACGATATGAACTCTGTCTTGAACTTGCACTCGTTACTCGAATATAGCACTCGACATCCGAGCACTGATAAGGTACCCAAGGTAACTACACAGACTCACAAGCGGCTAATACTTTTTAAGTAGCAAGAGTGAGTCTCCTGTTCTGATTTAGACACGGTGTTGCTGATAAAGCACCGAGTCCATCTTTGACCAGGTGCGTTTACCGGCTGATGCCGATGACAATGGCGTCGTTCGCCTGGACTTCGAATATCTCGCCGTATGTTCTACTCGTTATTCTGGTCAGCATTGCAACAACTCAGGTAATAATAGACATAATTATATTAAAACCTTTTAAAGTTGTTTTAAAGTTGTCCGGAAAACCCTACTCTTGAGATCGATAGCTTTTTAATTGTTAAAAAAAAAATTTTTTTCTAGATGCTGTCTTGTTTATCGACCGACAAGGTGACTCATCGATTTTTAAACAACTGGGATCGTTGGAATCGAAGTATAAAACAGCAAAAGTCTATAAAAATTTTGAAAGAACAAATTCCTCAAACTCGACGATTTTTGTTTAGCCCAACAATACAAAATACGATAACGAATTTCAATCAAAATTCTAATTCGCACGAAGGACCGATCATCAAAGAAATTGAATCGAAACAGTGAGTGATTGATCGGCGGTTAATATATATTTTTCATTGCTTTGTAATTTTCTTTTTTAGGTCTCACGATTTTATGAATCCTCGATCGGGGACCTTCGAATACGATATCAGAGGTTCGAGACCCAGAAAAATCTGCTTTACTTTTGAATGAAAGTAACACGTGAAACGAAAAAAAAGTTACTTATGTACTAATATACAAAATTCTACAAGTTTTAAGTGAATATTGACATTTTATTTGTCGTGATACAATCAAAATTAAATTATCCAATTTAAGTATAACTAGTTCATAGAACATTTTCTCTTTTCGCAACATGAAAGAGAAAAATGAGGTTTGCAAATTTGAAATCTGCACATTGCTTCCTCATGTTTATCGCCAACCCACAAAATTTACTTTTACGGAATTGACAAGTTAGGTTATCTCAATTTTAAGATCAATTGAGATAATCATTAGGTTATCTCAACTCTGAGATCAATTCATTCATTCATTAAATAAAATTGCAAATTTCATAAAGTTTAAACCTTTTAATCGATTCTCACCAAATTCAAGACAATTCAAGAACAAAAAAATAATTATTTTTTTCGAAAAATTTCAAAAATTCATAATTCTATAAAATCTGAACTACTAGATCGATTCTTACCTAACTTAATACCAATCAACCTTGTCCCTTGGCCTATTCTTTTAGAAAGTTTTAACTCGATAACTAAAAATTTGAGCCCATAAGTTTTATTTATGTTTCTTTGGTAATCGTTGAAGCTTTGTATAAAAATTTTAGTTTGGTAATATCGTTGCTCTAAATTTCAGAAATATTTTACAACGATGCATCGTTTCTCTCTGTCTGTAGATTTCTATTCGCAATAAATAGCTTAAAGCCATTGTAATATCATAAATGAAAATATAATCATAAACGACTACAAAGCTCGCAGGTAAATTGTTTCTCTTCCCTTATCTTGTCTGCGAGTGCTCTTGCTCCCACGCTATACAATTTGTACCTTTATTATGATATTTCCATCGACGATGTGAACGATTTCTCCGAGAAATGTTTAAAACACAACGATTCAGAACTTAAGGGATATTACACAAGCGTTTTTCTATACAATCATAAATGTTTTTCTTTACAAACTCTATTCAATATTATTGATTTCCAATTAGTTTGTACTTGATGTTTAAAAAATATTCCGTTATTATCATGATTGAATGAAATTTTAAGTGGCTTGCGAAACGAAAGACGAAGAAAAGTAGTTATATATCACTCAATGCCATCTTAAATTCTTCTCGTCCGACGTTATAATTACGACAGTAAGGTACAACTTTTTATTCTTCGTCGTCTTGTTATTGTATTATGACGAGTGGGGCAAAAGTTCTTGGATCCTCGAGTTTGATCGATACTGCGACGTCACCGTTGGCGACCGAAGCGATCTCCTTGGAGCTTTGTCACAACGGAAGTAAGAACAAGAACCTTAAAAAAGGTAAGTTTTTTCGAATTTCATAGTTCCATTTACGCTAAAGACATAAATAAATTTAAAATTTATTAAATGTTACATATATTCTCGATTTTTAACTCAATTGTTTGATAATTTATCAAGTTTTTCTATATTTTCAACGGTTTTTCACTGTAGAGTGTATAAATAAACGTGGTACAGTGGAATACGTACAAAAACTATTCGCTAAATTGTCTGTAGAGCTTATTTCCAAAGATAAGTAGTCACATGATTCAGGAATTCTCTTCATCTTGACATGCGACAAACGGTTGAATGTATAGTTAAGTGCAGTTACGAAGTAATCTTAATGCAGCTTAATCGATTTAAAGAAGGCCTAGGTCAAAGTGGTTTTGCAAGCGTGATCGTTCCATTTACCCGCTGTTCTATACTTTCTATATTTACGTAGCTTGTACATCTATCTAGGACTTCCGGTTAACTTTAATTGTAACGTTAGAATCCGCTAAGCTAATGGCGTATCCTACATGAATGTATCTACTCCCAATGCCAACGAGCTTTTGTAGTATTCTGTTATAAATTATTTTTTTTAATATTCCAATCTGTATTACCGACAGTCATCCCTCGATTGTATTTTTAATAAAGAGAGATAAAGTATAAAATCATGCACAGTTGAAAATAAATGTAATACTACGTCTTACACCCTGCGGAATATATCAATTAAGAGAGTACCACCTTAGTTGTAATCGAAAAGCCAATAATTTTTTAGGACAATGAATTACAATTTTTTGTTTACCCACAGTCGGTATTTCGCGCACAACCATTATACACAGATGTTTAAGGGGAAACGTACGTATTATCGATTTAAAAAGTGAATGCTTTTGAGAAGCCAAACTCTTAAGAACCATTCAATAATGCAAACTTTATTGATTTAATGATTTGGAGATTAAAAAAATAGAACTTTCAGTAGTTCGGTTTTCAGAACTACTAAAAATATTCTGAGAAGGTTGAGGTTAAGGGCTTTAATAAAGTTGTTTCGATAAAGAGCCTGACAGCTCGGTACCATGCGTACTCACGTGCAACGTTAGGTTGCATCTCTCAAGGCGTCGATACATCGAGGTACGTAACGTCAACGCGATTCATTCAACTTTGAAACTGCTGATAAACTTGAACGATTCGCGTGACTTACCTCGACCATACCCTAAATCATTCGGATGCCTTATGCCACTCGATCCTTCCGATAATCACGAGCCGAGAATCGTTTCGTACCCAATTGATAGAGGCACGATATACGAGTCTCTGTATCGCCTCGCTAGTTTCACGAATCAGAATAGCAACGATGAAGGAACCTCGAAACCACCGATATATAGCATACGTGAAGCTCTTTCGATTTTACTTGGAATACGTAATCTTGCATCGTCTAATGAAGAAAGTTCTGCTTCAATTTCCAGGAGGAAATAACGACCTTCGAGCATGCACGATGCCCTGTAATTTTAGATATTCCGATAGAGCTCAAGCGAAGTAAACTTTTCACTATAAAAAGTTGATCCATTTACTTGCTTTCAAATGGCTTTTAAAAATATTTCAATTGTAAAAAGCATTTCGTCTGCAACGACAGTTTAAAGTGAGAGATCATTCGATCGTCCGCTACTGTGGGACGATAAAAAAAGTACTGATCCATGCCACGATAATAAAAAGAGCGTCGATCGCCTGCGTGGACCACCGATAAGGAGGGAAAAAGATTAACCACAAGAAAAAAATGTTAATATATCGGTCAATACTGTAAGAGCTAGGGGATGAAAAATAGGAAAACATTGGTGTCCCTTGTGCCGGTATATTTTCCCTTTGAAAATTCCTTTTTAACTTAATTTCCTCGATTCTAACGGAATCATAGCATACAACGGTATCAAAGTTATTTAAATAAAATTACGCAAATGCGATGGAATCCATCATAATAATCCGATAACACGACAACACCCGTGTGTCCCCGATGAATAAAAAAATAAAATATTCCTAGCAAATTTGCAGCTTACGGACATTCAAACATGAACTGCTTTTTACAAACCCGATCCCAGAATTATGAAATAGACGATATCGCAATATAAACAAACTATAATACAAGTAATTGCTCATCGATTATCGACGTGAAACGATATTTTACATGCAATCTTTAACCCGGGTAATCACAGGCACAAAACATTTTTTTAGATTAATATTTCGCCAATACTTTAAGGGATAGTTATTGCTCTTTGTTGTAGGCTTTCGTTTATTTCCGTAAAGATCAAGTTTTCAGAAGGAAAGAGTTTTTATTCGCGACGCCGAGAGCACATTTTTTCTATATGAATTCCTGAATAATTCAAATATCAGTTATAACAATATTAACCGAAATCATTTGCGTAAGTAACGATCTTTCAATAGATGCTAGTTACGTTAATTTTAGTCATTGAAACGCAGTCACTGTTCACTTGTTCTTATGTTTCTAGGATATTAATTACATTTTTTTAAAAATGTTTAATTACTCGTGATTTCTATTGCTTTGACTTATCGTATGTTTGACGTGTCATTGTCAAATTGTACGTAGGAACGAAGCAATCGTTTCTCCTGCGAGGAAACTTTTAAATCTGTGAAGAAGTAATTTTATTTTTAGCAAATTTAAGATCTTTTATTGGTTTGATGAAAAAAATTTCAGGTAATTTTGGAAGAATCTTCTTTCTTCTTCTTCTTCTTCTTCTTAATGTCTGAGAAACAAGGTACGAAACCCTCGCAAGGAATGCATGCACCAAGAGGGGATGTGGTCGACGTCGGCGCTGTTAGTCGCAATCCTATAACCGGTCGTGCGGGTGCAATAGTCATGAGAACCGTTTCTATCTTCCTGACGAGCGGACGCAGGGTCTCGGTTAATAATTCAAATCGACAACAGTCAGGAGCATCAAGAGAAAATTCATCAAGTTCACGAGGTCATAGACGAAGAAGCATGCCTGACGATGCTAAGATAAAGACTTCTGCATATCACGCTAAGATCATCGAATCGTTGAAGAAAAAAACTAGATTCACTAGGTAAAGATCAATGGTTTTTCCATTGATATAAAAATTATATTCTTTCGGTCGATTCGATACAAAAAAATGCCTTCTTCTTAATATTATTGATAATAAAATTAATTTTACAATACAATTTGAAGTTTCAATATTAAATAATAACGGAAAAAGTGAATTTAATGATTTATTTAAGGGTGGAACTAGAAGCACTGTGTAAAATATATCGCAGACTAACGACGACTCCTGGACAACGAGGTGGATCAACATTAAACGGAAAAAGTTCAATCCAGTCAGCGCAAACAGTCGAAGTGATTCACGTATGCTATTGAGAAACATTTCCTGTAATTGAATTAAAAAAAAAAAAAAAACACAAACTATTCTCTTCATATTGGAGCTCTTTTTTCTTTTTAGGGAATTGATAGAACAATTTTTCGTGAATTGTTGCACAATACGTTTGACGTCATAACCGAGGATACTCTGATCGAACGAATGTTCTGTTGTTGGGATCGTGAGAGCGAAGGCTCCATAAGACTCGAGTCCTGGATACTCGGACTCGATGTTTTCTTACGTGGAAATCTTCGCGACAGAATGAAATTTTGTTTTCGGGTTTACGATTTGAACAATGATGGATATATTACCAAAGATGAGATGTTTCAATTGTTCAAGTAAGTTGTAACATCGATATTCTTATTTTTCGTGGCTGAATCAAAAAATAATTTTTTTTCTAATATCAGAAATTGTTTAATAAAACAACCTGGTGAAGAAGATCCCGACGAAGGTGTTCGCGATCTGTCTGAATTAGCTTTGAAGAAACTCGACGACGATCACGATGGTAAAGTTTCCTTTCAAGATTACGAAGCAGCGATAAAAGAGGAACCGTTGCTTCTCGAAGCTTTTGGACAGTGTTTACCAACCGAAGAAAGTTGCCAAGCTTTTATAACGACATTACAACCCTGAAGCATCCTCCTTGACTCCTGAGTCGTTCATCAGTTCTTTGTATAAATAAACCATGAAATAATATTAAATATTAAGAATAAATGTAAACATAATTTTTAAATATGGATAAAAAAATTAATTAATTAATTTACTTGACGCAAAGTGACCGTTTATATATATATTTTTAGTGTTTTTTCATTAATTTTAAATACTTGTTGGACGGTGTTTATCTACTGAATAAAGTTATCAAGCGTTAACAATATTACAATCCTTAAGCCACTTTCAACTCTTGAGTCGTTTATCCGTTCTTTGTATAAATAGACCATGAAATAAAATTAAATATTACGAATAAATGAAAAAATAAATGAAAAAGATAAATAAATAAAATGCATTAGCGAATTAACTTGACGAAAATTAATCGTTTATATATATTTTTAGTGTTTTTCAATTTTTTTTACTTATACCTCGTTTGTCGATATGTTTCAAGAAACGATTCCGCTTGTTCCCGATGAGAATTTCTACAAAGAATATCTTCAACTTGTCAGAATGTTCTTAACTATAAGCGCTCTCACGAATGTCAATTACGTTTGTCATGTCAAATCGAAGGGTCATTAAACAAGCGTATAGCATAACGACTGATGATAAGCTTAACTAAAATTGCATTGTGTTACAGCAAATCGATGTACAGCAATGTACACTATGTGGTAGCATCGAAGAGGGGCAGTGCCACTGAGATTCGATGTATTCCAAGAGTCATAAAAGACGCGAAACGACACACTTTGATAATCAAATTAGAGTTAAATTCGAAACAATTTTTTTCAAAGGAGATAAAGTTTACTGATTGAAAAATCCGTACTGTATTTACGAAATTCATTTACAATTGAGCTATACGGGGCATTCTCGAATTTTTTTTAACGATCGTTTAACTCAATTGACAGCTCGATCGTTAATATTCATCGTTGAACTTTTTATTCAGTCCCAATTATTTCTAATAAGATATCGTAGTTTGATATCATTGAGGCGCAAAAGTTATTGACCGTATAACGTTTAATTATCATTCGGATGAACCGTAACTTGTTTCATAGACGTTTTTTTGTCAAAGACGATAACACGGACAACCCAAACTCGAGAAGCGTGAAGAAAAACCGCTCGTTAAAATCGTAGTTCAACAGCGACGCGGATTATGGCCGTCACGTCGTCGTCTTCGTCTTCGTCGTCGTTGCCATCGTCGTCGGTGATTCTCTATAGAATGACGACAACACACCCAACTCGTACCTAATCAACCAACGATATTTAAGACCCCTTTCTTTAAAGCGAGTCTTGCAATTGGTAAAATGCCGCCACGCAATAACATCCTCGTCTTTATCGCCGCTCTGGTCGTTACGGTAAAAAATAACACTCGATTTTTATCATACCGTGTATAAAGCCACAATAATAATATCAATTTGACTCGCGATATAGATCGAGAATTTTTTTACGACTGTCATCAGGCCAGCGACAAAAAAAGCATATTATCGCTTCTACAATATTTGTTCCGTTTGCATTACAGGCGCAAACGTTACCACCGAATATCGGCCGAGGTTCCTTCGTTTACGATCCAAATTCGATACCTCAGAATGAAAAAATTCTGCGACTGTTCCTGCGTATCGCTTCTTACACTGCAAATCGATTAATCCATTTGAAAAACGAGGCTAAACTGCAGCGGGCTTCAACGCCCGATGGTGAATCAATTGTACCTCAAGTTCGTATAGAGTTACCGATTGATCGTACGAGACAAAAGATCAATGACAAAAAATACAAGGGATATTATGGACAATCCAGGGACCCTTATGGACAAGATTCTTCAATGGAACAATTTAGGACAAAAAAACAAGAGCCCACTGAGATTGCACAAAACGATATTTTTGAAACGAAAAGGCCCTACATTCAAGATTCTTCGAGTGGACGATCTAACCCGGAAATATCAGGGCCCTATGAGACTGCACAAGACGATCAGTTTCAAGCGAGCGGACCCTATATTACAGGTCCGCTGGATGAAGTACTGAGTCGGAGTTATGGGATAAACGAAACACGGAATGATCCTGGCAGAAGGGTCGATGGTCAAGATTCTGTTGAAAGAAAAATATCAAACGACAACGTTTCATTGAAAGATTCCGCAATGTTGCCTCAGGAGGTTGACAAATCATTTAATGCTAATGTTTCCTCCATGGAATCACAAGAGGAATTGGAGAAATCATCACAGGACCACGAAGGTAAAGATTCCAACGACAAACCCGTTGAAATTGAAAGCAGAATGCTTTTCAACATTGAGAAAAACAATTATGTAACTCATTACAACGATAATTCGAGAAATGTAAATAATGCTGATACCAGGGTAAACAACGTAGCTTCGTTCAACCAGCAAGCGACCGGCATTCCCCAATCAAGACCAGTGATAGTCAATCAGAATGCTGACTCTTCCGGATTTTATGGACACAAGGAAGAAAGTAATATCAATCAGGCGAATACAGAAATAAATGATGTCGGATCTTCGGGATCTGCCTTTGTAACTCAGAATGCCGGTTCCGTGTTGTCTTCCGAAAATTCTGGTACATTAACTAAAAAAGTTACGTCCGTTACATCAAGCGTTCAATCAAAATCATCCGAAAGCATCCAACAAACGAAGAGTGCCAGTTCCTATCTGCAATCAGGATCATCAGGAGTGAACAGTGCAAGTCAGAACATGGCATCAGGGTTCAGGAACGTTAAAGGATCAGGAATGGCCAATCAAGCCACGAATGCCGCCACATCCAGTCTGCATGGAGGATCATCAGGAATTAAAAGCGCAGTTCAGGGTTTAGCATCGGGAGTTGAAAATAAGACTACGAGTGAAGAAATCTCTGGACAAACGGAGACTGCAGCTTCCAAACTTCATACCGTGTCATCAGGAATGATCGATTCGACGCAAGGCGTCGAATCAAAAGCTACCGGTGCACACGAAGGTTCAAACATGTTGCATCAAGGTTTGACTAAAGCTTCGCATTTTCGATCAGGCGTCACGGAACAATTGTCCGCAGTCCAACAAGAAGAATCAAAGGTTTTGATAGAAAATATGGCCAATGAGAACAAGACAAATGAAATGATGACGGCATTCGCTGGAAGTCAACACGACGAAAGGCCTGGAAACCATAAACTGTTGAATCAGAATAAATTAGATCAAATACATTCAAAGGTTAATGAAGGAACAAGTGCCTTGCTGGATCAAGGATCATCGCTTGCTCACTTGAGTCAGACAGTATCCAGCATCACGAATATTGAAAGTGAGATGACGGATAAAGTGATGCAGGCTGCCCGAAGTACTGGATCAGAAGTCCTTCGAGGAACGGAAAAACATGTTACGTCCGTGGCTCATGATTCAACTGGAAAAGTTGGCAAATTGTTGGGAGGTTTGACAGACGCTGGATCCAAGATCGGATCAGTTGTTCTGGAAAATGAATCGGGATCAAGGACCGCTTACGAAAGCAGCTACCAACATAAAAGCGCCTCGTCAGCTATGATGAAATCGGGAAGCGAAAGTATTTCCCAAGTTGGTTCCAGCTTGATAGGTTCCGCTCCCCTTTTTAGATCATTTCCAGAGATCTACGACGAATCCTCCGCACTAACAAATTCCTTGTCTAATACGACATATTCGAAAAATAATGAAACAAAAGTAATTAACGGTCCGACTTCTTCGAATCCAAAGATGCCTGATCAACTTGAAGATAATAAAGGAAATTTAACGAGAGAGAACAAAACCTCAACGGACTACCAAAATCTGCAATCTAGAAATACGAGCACCGACAATCGAACGTCACCTTTTTACGACGAATACGCCGTTAAGGATGAAACTTCGGAATTGAACTTCGAGGACTACGCGAACCAATTTGCTGACGCTCTTCGACCTGTGGAGTCAATATCTGTAAAAGACCATCAAGATAAACGACAGTCCGGATCAAACAGCAGTCAAATAAATAGTCATGTTTAGCGAACTCTCAAAGTTTTTAAGTGCCAACGTTTTTAGTTTAAATAAAGTTTATAAACGTTCCAATAAAAAAATATTTTAATTCCTGTTGTAATTATTATCAATTTGTCCTGTCGAGTTTCATCGCATTTTGCTCGGATAATTAATTTCCTTTTTATTCATCGAATTGACCAACCGTAATATAATATTGACATCTGTTCAAAATTCAATTAGAAATCAATATTTGTTTCAGGATATTTAAATGAGATCGATGTATTCTCGATTAGACGTTAGTTGCTTCGAGAAGATCGATTTTCTCCCTTGTGAGGGAAATCTACATTTAATAATAAATTTTTAAAAACTAGAGTGCTCGCCGTAAGACCTGTAAAGACATTTTTAAATTACTTGCAGCCTATAAAAATTATTGAATTCCAATCTTCATTGAATAGCATTCGATAGAAATGATTTTTTATTGATATTTTTTATGTAGATTATTCCAGTGCCTTCTATATAGTTGAATTAAACGCGGGCTTCACGCATGTTAAATGCAATTATCGTTACGATTATCGATCGCAGAAACTATTAATTCGTTGGCAATGTGTAAGAAAGCTACTTTGTCTTATTGAATATATTTATTTATATTAAATATTCCATCGTATGGTCTTTTCAGTCGTTTACTTCCTCCGCTATATTATCGGACTGTATTATTATAAATGTTCTATTCATTTTAATAAATGAAATTTGAGCTTAGTTTGAATAATTATACATCGGGGCTATGCAATTTAAACATTGATTAATCTCATTCCAGTCTCAGTGAACTGAAAAAAAAATTAAATTATAAATTGGCCTCGCGTAATGGTCATTCCGGATATACGATCGAGTATTGTGGTTCATAATGATAACCGGTTGATGCTTTTAATGCCGTCTATATATAGTCTATAACTTGCAACTCGGTACGAACTCGGAATTAAAGTCGACGAGCAACAAACATGAAGACCCTCGTTTTATTTAACGTATTTGCGTTCATCCTCTTGCGCAATACCGTCAGTTAACGAGTCGTAAATAGATTTCAAATACAACAATAACGCCTACAATCAAATTGTCTTTTATATTTTTTTCAGGAAGGATACAACGTTGGTCCAAATCTTATGAGCAAGCTGACAAACAAAGTTGACAGAATAAATCAATTGATCGTCCAAGTTCAAAAGGCATATTGCAACGACATGTACAGACATCCATTGCCAAGGGATTACGATAATGTATTAAAAGGAACAAGTGCGACATTGTACAAAGCATCGAGGCTCGTCGAAGAGATGAGCTCAAAAAATTGTCGAAAACAACATGAATTTTCCAAAGGCATTTGAATCTCAAATTTAAGTTGAAATTAACAATAACCGATATTCTCTCTTAAACACATTATTAATAATCTTTCAGATGACTTAGAACTACCCTCTACGATCGAGCAGGATTCTAATGAACTTGAACGAAGCAACAAAGATCGTACGTTTAAGAAGAATTTTTACAAAGCTCTGTCACGCGCACTCAAAAACGAATACAAGGACGAACCGGTTGTTCAGGAAACTATTCACGACGGTTTCTCACCTCCCACTTGGCTTGAAAAGCTAAAACAATAATTAACCAATATATTTCTTTGTAAAGAAACATGAAAATACTTGTGCAAACTTATTCGAGAGAAAATATAAAATTTATTGAATACATATTGTACGCTATAACATTTATTTTTATTTAATTATTTATATCATTTATCGATTAATTATTAGTGGAAATTGTTAATGCGCTGTATATGGTATAATTCAATTCGAAATATTCAGTGAACCAGTCAACACGATCGCGATCCCAGGTTATGTTCATCACTCGCGAATTGATTCTCGTACGCGTTGCATTCACCACTACTCGAACGCACGTAGAATAGTTGCACTTTATTCCTTTGTTCAATAAACGAGCGATGAATTGAATGCAGCGTGCATTGTAACATGATATCTAGCAGGTCATTAATGTTTCGCTTAGTATCGAATCCGAATAGCGGTTACGACTTCGGATGCGAATAGAGACTCGAATAAGAAACCAATAAATGATATCTCGGCATCGCCTCGGTGACGATTAAACTATATAAAAGAACGTTATACTTAAACTTTGATAGGATATGGCCGAGCTTCTCATCTCGTCTTACCTTTATCATGATTTTTCTTGGGTTTGTGTTTGCAAGCCTCGCGGCTGTCAATGGACAGGTACGGGTAAGTTGTAGAATCGAAATATTCTATTACTAAAGAAAAAAAGAAATTCCTTTTGATGTAAATATGAAGAATTGTTAATGAGCGTTTACCGACGTTTCGAGGATTAAAATTTATGTGAAATTTATGGAAATATAACAAACGAAAGTGACTTAATATTAAATTGATTGGAGTTAAAAGAATCAAGTCGTTCGTTGGTTCGACCAATTCAATTCCACGCAACATTTAATGTAAATCTCCGCTTAAACATGGAACATATTAATTTTTGTTTGCAGTAAACTTGTTAATTTTGTTTTTTTTTTACACCAGACAATTTAGATTCCACACTATTTATAATTATTTATTGTAGCCGATTGATTCCCGGCCAATTCCGGAATATAACAAGGGCCGTCCGTTTGATTCACCCAGTAACGGCAAGGTATTGTTGTTTAATTTGAATAAACGCATTAAAAAATATAAACATACGATCGATAAGAAAAAATAGAGGTAGATTCCGAAGCTAATCAATTTAATTGTTTTCAGTCCAAGACGCTAATTGAAAATAGAAATGTAAATATTATAGTAAACGTCGATCCGAAAGACGTTGCAAAAGAACTCTGGAAATTGATTCAAGGTCGTTTAGATGAAAAACAAGGACGCAAACCGGATGATACAAGACAAACGATTAAAGAACTCGAGAAGATTGTTGCGCCTATGGTGGTACCGACCCGTAGAAGCAGTCGTCCGACACCCTTTGAAATCGGTTATGCGTTAGATCACGTCACAAGAAGAGCACTTCTGCGCGATCATCTTGCGCGTCCTACGATCGACGATGAAATCAAGACACGAGATGTCGTTGCAAGAATGATGTTCAAGCTGAAGGCAATCACGGGATCGGAAGAGCCACAGTATAATCCAGGGGACGACTTACCGATTGACGATAGGCAACCCCAGAAAAATGAAAACGCGCCGTATAATCCATGGGACAATTTACCGATTGACGATAGGCAACTCCCGGAAAATCAAGACGTCCCGTATAATCCATGGGACAACTTACCGATCGTGGATAGTCAACCCCCGAAAATGGAAGGCGCGCAGTATAATCCATGGGACGACTTACCAGTTTCCAGGAGGATGCAACAGTCAAAAGATGATCAAAGTGAAGAGAATGATAGCGAAAACAACGATGACGATCGGTACATCAATATGAAGTTAAAGATCCGAAGAAATGAACTTCTTAAACTACGTGGCACACCACCCGACGTTTAATCTTGAATTCATTACTTTCTGTTGATATTAAAATAAATATAAATAATTTACTCTACATTTTATAATCGTAATCAATGAAGTTTCTCAAAAAATAACCTGAGGATACCAGGAGGAGGATCGATTCAATAGCATATTGCGAAATGAAGAAAACAATGAAAAACCATCAATGTAATGTTTATTTCTTATTGATTTACCTTTTCCATAATATAAACGTAAACAAAGATTTATCAATTACATTTCGTCGTTACGTTTTACTCGTTCGAATCATCGCCTAACACCTGTGAAATTAAAGTATCGCAATAAACTCTTCGTCCGTGTGATCATTTTTTTCAACGAATCATCATTTCACGGTACTCACTTGCTTTTATCGAATGGTTTGTTGTTTTTCTATATTGTAATTTAGATATCGATGACAGATTTTTCCGTGACGATGCTCTCGAATAAATATAGCTTGCGTTCACTGACGGAATCAGTTGAATCTACTCGGCCTGCTAGAAATGATACAAGAAGTTATGTTATTCAGGATTCTCGGGTGTTTGGTAAAAACAAAAAAAAAAAACAAACAGAATTTAACAAATTATCAAAAGATTCAATAAAACAATTTTATTTTATTTTATATTTTTCATTTTACAAGCTGTTTGCTTCGAACTGCTTGGCTTTATCGGGGTCAACTGTCATTCTTAAAGAAATACTCGAATCTATAAGGAACATCGAAGATCTTATCAAAGGATTTCATACGTCGGTACACGTTGCGCCTTTCGTTGATAGAAGCGAAATATTAAGTCCTTCACATTTGTTTCGTTCACGGGAACTAATCGATTCCTTAGACGATGATAGCATTTTAGAGGTCAGTTATAATTAATTTCTTTCTTATTAATTCATCGTTATTATAACATTTTATTAAATCGAATATTTCAGATTCTTACTTGGCCACAGAGAGGCTTGCGAGCAGCAAATTCAAAGACTAACTTGCACAATAATGAAATAAATAGAGTATCCGACGATGAAGTTACACCTAGTCGAACGTATCGTCGATATCTTTCTAAACAAAGAAGAAAGCCAAAAGTCAGAGAGGAAACGTTGAGCAACGAAGAAACCATCAATACGAATAGTAACGTTAACAGCAACAGCAATATGAACAGCAACAACAACATGAACAGTAACAGCAACAGCAACAGCAACAGCAATTCAAAAAAGCGCGTGCCCGAAAATCATTCAAAATCTGAATTAAAAACGAAAACTGGAGCAAACCGTTATAGCGGTAGAAGTCTCTCGCGATCTCCGGTAAAGAGGACGAGTCGAAATCAGAATATGAATTTAAATTCCAACACCATGGGTACCCAGGATAATAACGAAGTGAATAGCGAAGAACAATCTCGATATCGATATTGAATTTAATAAATACAAATAAAAATCAAGAAGGATAATAAATATAGTCAGGCTGTAAAGTCTTTTCGAATAAATTTATAAAATATTAATTCATGTATTAAAATCTGTACTGTTGATTGTAAATAGAAATAGTAATAACCGTCATCCAATTAGTTTCGTTGGTTTTACACAGAGAGCTGTCAATAAATTATCGACGAAGAACACCGAGAGTGTGGTTTTCTTTGAACACGTCTGACACGTTTGCCGTTACATATGTCGGGTATGCGTGGCTCGCGCAGCGTTAATTAGTTTATCAAAATACGACGATGTCGAGGTTAGTTGAACGATTCGGCTATTAAAATTTATTTCAATTTAAATGTAGCCGAGCTCTATAATTGGCATGCGCTTAAGCAATGTTCGACAGTGTTTAGTTGGTCATTTCATTCGATGGAACCGATAGATCGAAAGCTTTAAAATTTGGAAAATCAACATTACAGTTTGCCTTGAATATGCGAGATACGATAGGAACGAGGCTTCGTATATTTAGTTTAACATTAATAATAATCAGCGTCGTTTCTTTTTCTCACGTAAGTCAATTACGACAGAGAAAATTGCTAAGTTAATCCTTCCGTATTTTTACATTTGTACTCCGTTATATCAACGAAATGTAATTGCAGATCAGCTGCTCGGAATTGTACTTTAGAAAATGTCTCGAAAACGAATTAAGGGCTATCGAAAAAATCATGAAAGCTACCCCAACAAAGGACAACCACGCGCACCCCTTGACCGAGATCAAACCGAACAGACAATTGGATGATACGTTGATATCGTTCCGGACGAATCCGACGGATAAAGACGTTCAAAATCCACGCGAAGAGTGTTACATAGTTAGAAAACGTAAAGATCCTACTCGAAAGTTCTTCTTTTGGCCTTGGCACAAATGGTATGGATGGCATCCATGGAAACCCAAACCGCATCAATGGCATCCACCGCCAGGTACATACAAGCCTCTCAATGGTTTCGGAGTCTACGGTGAAATCACGGGACCGCTTGGATTTGGAATCGGTGGCGGATTTACTTCGTACTATACGGACGATTCGAAGCGACAAGTCACGAATGTCGTTCCTCCGAAGGTTACAGACGAAAAGAACGATTATCCTAATCCAAATGAACTAGATCATGAAGTTGGGTACAGCGACCTTGACGGAATTGTAGATGATTACGATGACATTCTACAACATGATGTTGGGTTTGATAGATCCATGCTTAAAAATATTTATAATGGATTCAATAATAACAACTACAACAAACCTCTTTATGGAAACAAATATCATCTTTATGATATTCAACCATATAATAATTATAATAATAAAAACCAATATATCCCTAATAAGTATGATCAGTACGTAGGGTATTATTACCCACAAAATTGGATGGATACACAACCCAACGATAATTATTATTCTAATTCGATCGTGAATACAAACAACAAATACCCAATCTATGACGCATATAACGACAGACTCTATAATCAAAACAAGTTTAGCTACTACGGTTACCCGAATAATAAAGACACTTACAATTACAACGCGGTCTCAGACTTTCAACCAAATACCGATCAAATCTATAATCGTGACAGGAATTTTTGGGACAAAAAAATCGAAACAAAATATGACGATCTTAACTTCGATGAAGATTTAAATTCACAAGAGGAACATTCATTTTTTATGGAAAGGAAACAAGATACAGATAAATATGATTATTTGTTTGATGAAAATAGATTAAAAACACCAATTCAAGGAAACTAGAATCATTACGGACAGACAGGAGATATATGTCGATATTAATTCCTGTATCGACGATCGATCCTCGTTATAATGATAAATCACTTTGAGGGATGAACGAACTTCTCGAGATTAAAAATACTCGGATAAGTTATGTTGGACAATCTCAGATATTTCATCAAGTTCAACTTGAAAAGTCATCGTATCAGAGATTTCCGAATTGTATAGCTTTATGTAATTACACAAAATAAATAATTAAATCTGTAATTTTGTTTTCAATGAATCGTCAACATCGAAGGAAATTTAATTTACGCTCGGATTTTCTTCGCACTGATCGAAGGGCCAACGAGGAAAAAGCAATCGGACGATTTAAAAATTTAGTAACAATCGAATACGATCATAAACTCTTCGTGATGAACCTTAAGCGACAACTGAACATTTGTACAACACTTTTACGGATGAAATAAAATTTGAGATTATCTTTTGTATTTGTCATAATTGTTTATTAAATAATATTTGTACCGTTCCACTTTCTCAAACTTTCTTTTCCTTTTTTACCATTTGATTGAACAACGAGGATGGAAATATGAATTTTGCCCAATGCTTCCTTGTGTTTCTCGTCCATCCATCGATTTTTCACTATGGGCAATGGTTATCTCAAATATGGCTTCTATGTAGAGGGAAGTGGTATTTAAATTTTCAATAGAATTAAAAATCTAGGAAAATTGCAAATTTCATACAATTTAAGGCCTTACGTCCAGCAGTGTCTAAAACATGCTAAAAGAAAAATTGTTTTTAGAAGAGATAGCAATAGAAATTAATAAAAATAATTTTTACACATTGTTTATTAATATTTAAACGTTGTAAAAAAATGTATTGCATTTTTTTTTTCAAAAATTACAACATAAAAAATCACGTTTCCCGAAGCACTATGAAAAAAAGTTGCTCCACGGTCTGCATAATTTCTTCTTGAAATGTTGATAGATCTCCAAAACGTAAAAAAATTCTTGTAAAATAAAGTTGTAGTTATAGTCTGTCGAACCGGATTTTTCAAATTCGAAAAATTTAGCAATTCACGGCAGTTTAAAAAAAAGTGTGCATTTTGTGTCATAAACGTCACGCTTTAATTATGTTTATAACATTTTTTAATCACAATATCAAAAATCCGACTCGACAGACTATAGAGAAAACAATTTCGAATATTTAAAAGAAAAAAGCGTCAAAAAATATTATAAACTGTATGAGTTATCATGCAGACCGTGCCAGAAAAAGTAGTTTTGAGAAAAATGCATTTAAAGTTTCAAGTGCGCATCAGTCCCTCTCGTTGAGCAATCGGGTTTTTTATAATAACTTTCGATCTATGGGGAATTTTTACAATCGACTTTCACAGAAATACGCCTAAAACTATAGAGAATAATAATCTGTAAAAAAAATCGATTTTTTGAAAATTCTGAACGTATGTAAGGCCTTAAACCTTTCAAACGATTCTTACCAGATTCAATATCAAGTATCCTTATCTCATAACCAATTTGTATTTCAAGTTTCGTTTTGATAGATGAAAATTTACAAAAGTTGGAAAAAAAGTAGTTTTTTTACGAAAAATTACGAAAATTCATGATTCTATAAAATCTGAATGTCTTGTTCTATTCTTGCCAAAATATACACACACATACGCGCGCGTGTATGGACATGTATTGACATTTTTTCTAAATATAATTTTTCACGAAAACAACGTTCCTTCTATTAGAAAGAAAAAATGTAAAAAATTTTTTTATAAATCACGATTATTTAAGTTTTCTTGAAAATAATGAAATGTTCAAAATCCTATTTACGTTTGTTAGAAAAATTATCTAAAACTCGTAGTACTTTACGGATACCGTTGTACCGAACGACAACGTAAACGAAACTTTGTTAGAAACTAATATAAAAGAGTGACAAGCCTGATATTGGCAATCGTCAAAACAGCGTATGTTCACGTTCCCTTTGATATACGACGTTCAAGTTTAAGATCTGTGAACCGCATATATAATCCCGCCGACGAGTCTAGCTGAAGCATGGTGACCAGTTGAACCAGGTGAACACGTTTTAACAAGAAATCATGGTTGGAACATCAATAATTCTGCTGCTGGCATGCGGTGGTATTCTAAGTCAGGTATTTCACTTGATATATTATTTTCTTTTTTTAAATGATTCTCAACGTTTTTATTTCATGTGGCTACGTATTTTATAGAATCTACGAATGAACATCTCTAAAGAAAAACCATTTTGCCAATTGTGAATATGAAAAATAACCATTTCTTCTTTTTGATAATATTAGCTTTAATACAATCAAATAAAAGCAAAATGTGTCTTCCGTAATGAACATTTCCCTAGTGAAACGAACATCGTCGTATTCCAGTTAAAAATTATCATTTGTTCACATTTAACTTTTAGTTAATATCCTAAAATCCATAATTGTATTTGTAAATGTATAAATATATACATTTCATTATAATTTTTTAATGATTCTGAACACTTTTGTTCCATGTGTCTACGTATTCTATAGAAAACAACGATACAAATGAAAAAAAGAAACATTTATTCCTTTCGATAATATACGCCTTAATACTATGAAATGGTAGCAAAAGTTGTCTTCCGTAATGAACATGTTCCAAACATCTTGTTCGAGTTTAAAGTGATTAATTCTTTGCATGAACTTTTAGGATCTTAAAATCCATAAGTGTACATGTAAATGAATATAAACATTTTCTTTTTATTTTTTAATGACTCCGAACACTTTTGTTCCAATTGTCTACGTATTCTATAGAAAACAACGATACAAATGAAAAAAGAAACATTTATTCCTTTCGATAATATACGCCTCAATACTTTGAAATGGTAGCAAAAGTTGTCTTCCGTAATGAACATGTTCCAAACATCTTGTTCGAGTTTAAAGTGATTAATTCTTTGCATGGTCTTTTAGGATCTTAAAATCCATAAGTGTACATGTAAATGAATATACACATTTTCTTTTTATTTTTTAATGACTCTGAACACTTTTGTTCCATGTGTCTACGTATTCTATCGAATTAAAAATCTATGAAGAAAAATCGTGCTGCTTAAAAGAGACATTTCTTCTTATCGATAATAAAAGTTGTCACTTGCAATAAACATTTCCTTACTTATCTAACCGAAACAAACATCTTGTTTCAGTTAAAAATAATCATTTGTTCAGCTGAACTTTTGGTTAGAATCCGAAAAAATCATAATTGGCTAGTGAAGCAAAATTGTTAATACCAAAATTGAATTTTATTTTTCATTAGGGCAGTCTTATGTCAAACGGTAACTTGAACACACATAGGAACATCTTTAGTCGTCGTAATAGCAATGCAAATTCAAACTCAAATGTTTTCAATGGAAGTTCGTCACCTTCGTTACCACCGCGCAGGGACGACGATTCGCATATAGATTCAAGCGTGCCATTCGATCACGTAAGATTCTTGTGGCGATATTTTAATCTCGCGATGTAAGAAGGAATTTTATTAAAATAATTAAAGAATGTTATTTTCTAAATCTGAAACAGCTACGTCGCAATAACGACGATGAAACCGCGAAAACATCATCAGTGGCTGCCGCGGCCGCGGAGGCTGCAGTTACGATCGCCAAATCGATGATCGACGAATTGAGTGAATCTATGGGAGTCGCGGTTGGTGAAGCTGTTAGCCTCATACTTACAGATCAAGCAACAAAAACTAGAAGATCTTACAACGCTAATTCAAACACAAATATCGTAGGACTGGATAACGGAAAAAGTGAGAAATCGTTTTCGTATAAATATGACAAAATTACTTATTTATTTTTAATAATTCAAAACCTGTAGATACAATAAGTTCTTAACCTCTTTTAAATCACGTAAAGAATGTTAATAATACATTTTTATGCAATTCAATGAAAAATTAATCGTTTGTTCCTTCATTTATCGTAATAGACCGACCGATTGCTAAAGAATCAAATGGTATGGGAAAGATTTATGACTTGCCACGTGGATCCGGTGGATCTCCTCATGGTTATTATCCCAATATTAGAGAAATCAATCAACCTCGAGAAATGAGCGGTTCTTACTACGATAACGACGAGGAACAGGGAGAGATGACTACGAAAATTTGGCTAATCACCGACGAGGATAATGAAGATTCGAAGGAGGATTTGGCAAGCAAGGTACGATCATTTCTTAATTTTATTAATAATTTATCGTTTTCAATTATGAGACATATTCAACGATGATAAAGATAAATTTTCATTTATAATCGAGAAGTATGCGACGGATTATTTTTTTCAACCGACAGGAGTTCAACATTTTCGTAAGAGAATTATTGAAAATTTTACGAATAAATGTATTTGACGTTTCTGACATTCCCGCTATTGAAATTTCTTTGTTTATTATCTAGCAACAGCAGGAAAATTAACGAAAAATTATTGATATCGTTTCGTCCTGCTTGTATCACGTGATGCTAAATACGATTAGTCGAAATTCGTTTGAAAAAAATAATCATTAATATTGTTATAAAAATTTAGTTAAAAAGAAAAAAGTTGTTACGATAGAATTGTAATTAATATGGTATTTGATTATTTTTTTTTTAGTCATTGTCAAGACGTGGATGGGATGATATAAATAACCAGGTAAACGTCAACTCAAATACAAATTCGAATCGAGATAATTTTCGTCGCAACTCAAGCAAGTTTAATGACAACTATCTTGACGATTCCATTGAAGATCCCGATGAAAAGAGAATGAGAGTTCACAGGAGTCGCACCAACATCAATAGCAACACCAACTTAAACAGTTTCCGTCGAGACATTAATTCAAACTCGAATTACAATAGCTTACGTCGCGCTATAAACTCAAATTCGAACAACAACAGAATACATCGTGGGTACAAAGGTCGCTACAACTAAAATTTCAATTGAAATTGCGACGAATAATTGAGCGATTGTCAATAACGATTATCGTAACCGAGTATAAAATAATTATTATAATTACGAGGATAAACGATGTACGCTATAGCTTTTAAAAATAATAAAGATGGTGTTAAAAAAATGTTAATATGTCATCCATTGTCCGTAACAATTTTTAGAATATACATGAAAAAAAAAAAAAAAAAAAGAAAACGTAATCAAAGCTAATTTAAATTGTTTAAATCTTAATATTTATTCACTTATTCCGAAAGTTGCAACTATATTGTTCAACCAAAACTCTCTCGAGTAATGTATCGAGCGATCGATTAGCAACCTCGGGACGAATCGTCGGATTGACGTTATAATTAAAAAAGCACAAAGAGTGTTAACGAATCGAGACGACAGTCTCACGACTCGCCAACTTCCTTCTTTTTATTCGGTTAATTTTCGTCGCCATATACCGTGGCTCTCATTAAAATTTCGTCGTTGACGGATATACGACCGATGTCTCATAAGTCTTAGTCTGGCAGTTGCGATCAAAAAGTATATAACACAGGTCGCATATAACACTTCGCGATAGATCGGTTGAAGCATCAAATTCAGTAGAAAACAAAGCCTTGACAATGTTCCATCATCGTACATTAATTTTATTTCTGGCGACGGTGCTGGGCTCCCTTGCGGTGAGTTTTAACGATAGAAAAACAACTAAAAAATGGTTGTTTTTTTTTTTTTTTACAAATAAAAATAAACCCGAAAGCGTTGTTGCAATACTTTTCATTGAAATGATAAATAATGTTATTGCAGAATCAAGCATTCGTCACAGATCGTCGTCGTAGCTACAACAGTAATACAAACAACAATCAGCTCGTAAGTTATTTCAAAATTATTTCATACAATTGTCAATTTGAAAGAAAAATTATTTTTCTTTTTGTTATTGACAGTTCGGTGGATATGACGGTGGTATCGGTAGAAACGTCGGTAATGACAGAGATCGAGGAATGATATACGCTAAGCCACCGACGTACGATGTTATACCTAAGCCTGGTGTAGTCGGTGGTAAAGATCGAGGAGGATTGTACGTTCCACCGAAGTATATCTTGCGAGGAAACGAAAATAACGATTTGGCTGCCGAAGACTTTGCAACTGGAGGATCGGATGTTGGACGTTTAGGAGCAGAAGCCTTTGGAGATCTGGGAGCTGAAGGTTTCAGACCCGGAAACTTGAGAGACGGAACTTTCATGGATGGAGACCTTGGAACTGTATACAATGCCATTGATGACAGCATGGGATACGAAGGAGGCTATGGGGGTGAAATATGCGATAGCAGCGCCAAGAAGAATAAAGTATTACGTTACGATTATGACAAAGAGGTAAGTCGATAAGAAATCCAACTGTAAGTTCTTGCGATTTATCGAATAGTTGGCATGAAATTCAGAATTCAGAATTTAGGATAAAGTACAGGATTGGAAAATTAGCTGAAGGTCCCAGTCATTGACGATGTACCAGCGATTGGTGTAATTTTCGTAATTCTCCCATGGAAACAAATGTTTTATCATGTTATTTACTGTATAAACTATAATTGAAAATTGTCAATGCCTGGTACATTTGGAATTGACAAATTCGACGAATATTTTTCGATATTTCGCGCGATAAAATTATCCGAATGGAAAAATTACTTTTTATTAAAAAGAAGGAATAATCGAATAAATGGATTTGATACATCGATGACTGGGACATCTACCTTATAGAATACCATGAGCGAGGGACCAACGGATGACGATGGGAGTCTAGAAAGTCTATTCAACAACAATAACAATTACAACGTTATTCTCAAAGTGAGAACCTCAAATTGTCTAAAATTGAAAAGAATAAAAACAGGTCGTGATCTCCACGTTGCTTGGGAATAAATGGGAATGTTAATAAACGAGGGAAACATGTCTCACGATTATGAAAGGCTTACTGAGAAATAATAGAAAATCGTTGTAACACGACGTAACAAAATATTGTAAATAATAAAATAATATTTTAATAGGGCAGACGAATATTAGGCCGTCGACTTAATGCTCAAGGAATTCGAGGATCGGATAGTGACGTCAATAGCAATGCCGACAATAAAATTGTCGGACAAGGACTCCGTAGTACCGACAACTGGATACCTTATCGAACAGCTTATATCACTGAACGTAAGCCGACTATCGTTATCAGCGTTCAACCGAAAAACGTAGTCGATCGTTATGTAACCGATCGTCAATCGACTTACATGACGGACCTTCAAGCGGGTTACGTAAACGATCGTCAACCGAATTATGTAATGGATGGTCAACCGAATTATGTAACCGAACGTCAACCGAAGTATGTAACTGATCGTCAACCGACTTACGTGGCCGATCAGCAACCGAATTATGTCGCCAGCCGTCAGCCGAGTTATGTGACCCCCCGACAACCGATGTATTCCAATGAAATTCCAGCTTATCCGACGACCCTTCAATCGGATGACGACTACGACAGAGTAAATACCAAAGCATTTAATCGTTAATTCAATTAAATCGTAGCTCCGTGGCTGGCTAACACATATCAAATATTATTGCGAATAAAAAATATATTTGTTTGAAAATAAAATCTCGATTTTTTTCAGGATATGAACATCAATTCAAACGTCAATTACAATTTATTGAATGGACGACGTAACAATAACATCAACTCCAACTCTAACAACAACGATATTCGTGTACGTTGATCCATCAAAGATATTCCTACGTCACATTATGGTCGTATCGCCCCTGACTTAATAAAATTCCAAATATTCTAACCACTGATCGTTATCCCGTTGGAAATAGTACGATGGATATGGACAAGACCGTGTCTACGATGGATACGGAAGAATCCCATCGTACTCAGGCTATGACCCAGAAGGCTACGATACCGATCAACCTCCGCGTAACTATGGAGACCATGAGGTTCGTAACAGAAAACAATTCCGGCCAATCGAGCACCGTACGCATCCTAAATTCAATGGTAAAAATCATATCAGTTTGATATATTGACATTTCTAACCATATCTATGTATTTTAACTTCGATTGCTAATTATATTCAAACGATTAGTGAAAAAAAACGATGACGACAATCATATCAACGATGACTACGACGATAACTTCAGCCAATACGAAAAAGCCAACGTCAACACTAATTCCAACACGAACGTCATAGGTCGTCGAAGCGCCATTAGAAACCCGCGAAGCGTTGGAAAATCTCTCGATAAATCTGACCATCTTGAACGTCTCAGCAACGAAGAAGCCACCAAAGTATCTGACGCGGAAACTACATCGCCTCTGGGACCTGAGACTCAAAAGCGCAAAAGTTCTATGCTCTATCAACGAGAAATTTAATCCTGGATAAAGCGTTGAAGAAGATTTTTCATTGCGTAGTAACTTAACAAACTTGAAATTATTATTCACCAATGTATTAGAGTTTAGATGATAGCATCGAATGCTGTAATCAGAAGAATTATACAGTTGTTTCATGTACGTGTATAAAATAAATAAAATAGATGCAATTTGTTTTAAAAAAAAAGTTGAATCACTGAAAACAAGGGAAATCCCATCACACTATCCGTTTTCAGTCGAGGATTGATGTCTTGTTGGAACATGAACGACGTGGGAACAAGATTCAAAGCTTATTCTTTAATTTATAACAAATTTCGTTGACAAATTTGTGTAGATTAACGTTATCGCGTTAATCCCTCAAAACATCAATTCTTTATCAAAGTTTTACGAAGAAATTCGTAGGAATTCTAAATCAAAACAGTCGTGTTTCTCGTCATATTTTCTATTGACAAAATCATTCGAAGATTCAACAAGATCGTATCTCTCGAGGTTACATTCGATGGGAACGCAATTTGCGAATTTTTTTACATAAATTAATCATAAACTGTATAAGATACGTTTAGTTGTTGGGACTGAAAATTCAATACAGATTACTCGTGTAATAAAACCCCATAAATTTCAAACGTACGTGGAGTTGGAATCTTTCGTTGAATCGCATCCAAGAAAGATTACACAGCTACAAATTTATGGAATTCTATAAATCCTACGTAGATATTTTTGTTAAAGGACGACAATGGTTCCGTTGATCCGGAATATTCTATGTAAAGTATGTGTTAGTCGAGTAGAATCATTAAAATAATAATCCCATTACTTCAGTATTATTAATGAATAGTTAGATATTATTTATTTATTATTTCCTTGAGATTTTCATCAAGACCACTGTCAAACATCAATCAAAATATGTAACAATCAATCACATGTTAATAATGAAGACGATAAATATCGTTACCTGTAGTCTGACAGGTGTCAATATAACATCGTTGACCTTAATTTTTATATACGAGAGTGCTTATGCGTTTCTTCAAGCACGTACCATCTCTATCGTTAGAGGGCATTCCAATCGAAATCTACGAATCCTCGTTCGTTAACAATTATATTAAACAAATAATATAACAAATGTTTGATGTATTCTACAATATTTTTTCTTTACTATTATTTACAACTTGTTGACGAGCGATTGTCGTAGAACGCTCATAATTCAATTCGATATTCAGTTACCTCAAAAGTGAGTACTTAACTAAACATTTCGATACAATTAAAAAGGTTCGTAATAATTAATATTTAAATAAAGAAAAGTTTAAGGATCGTAAGATGAGACTTTTCGATAAGTTTATGTGGCGTGGGTTCACCTGTATGTTTAATAAGTTTCGCTGGTTTAACGTTAATTGCTGTAACAATATGTGACGACGTCGAAGCTAGAAATCGATTCGATAATTAAGATTTATATCAAGAGCTATTTGGTCCAACGGTATAATTGCCATTCGGCTCACACGATATTGTCAGTTTGGCATTTGCTTCGAACCTACCGACAGATACTTATTGATTTTTTTCATTGTAAATTGAGGTTTTTTAAATTATTTTTCTCGTTACTAAATTTTAACATAAAGATGAGGATAGAAACTGGTATTCGGATATGTATTCTGTCAATTGCAATCAGAGTACTTTTGCTGTCACAAGTAAGTCAGCAGATGAAAAAAAATCAAATTAAATATAATTTTATTGTAATTAATGAATATTTATAATTAATACAAAATCTTTGTTGTGTAGGTCAGCGGTGCAAGACCGATATTTGGAAATTATTTCGACAAAGAGTTGGGTACTATCCTCAAAGCCATAACCATCTCCATAGATGGTGACCAACGGTTAGATCCGATAAATGAAATAAAGACGAACGAAATAATTATAAATATTATGAAAATGATCAGGGAGTACTTGTTGAGTATTAAGATGATACATCATACGAAAAATAGTCCATCACGAAGATTCTTCTTCTGGCCATTTCTTCCATGGCGTCTAAAGAAACTGCATGGATCAGTGTTTGGAGGAATAGGAGTCAATGGTGTTAGCTTTGGTGCTGGTTTGTCAGGAGAACTACACGGCAGCTTCGATAACAATGATAACCATAGTCACGATCATTGCTAAATCCGTTTGATATCGTTTATTGACAATAAATATTTGTTAAAAAGATAATGTTTGAGCTTATTTAAAATAAAATTGTCATTTGTTAAACCGAAAAGTAAAAAGTTATATAAATATTACTCAAACTTTGTGCTTTGAAGGATTGAATATAATAAAGAATTTTTAAATTTTAATTCAACAGACTCCCAATCGCTAATTGCAAAATTAATCGTGTGAAGATGGTGCCGGAGGATCTTTTAGGGTGAGAAGAGGGTAAAACGATACGAGCAAAGATGCTTCGATCGATGTCGAACTTTATGCCAAATTCTGTTGTTAATCACAAGACTCTGTTACTCCGGTACACGACTTGTTGATTAATATAAAAGTACAGTGTACCGATAAGGCTTCGATATCGAATGTAATCGTCGATAAATCGCGTCAATAATGGTCGATTAAAAACGATTACAAGTGGGTACCGCGATTGAAACGACTTACAAGAACATTATTAACAATGAAACCCTTTGGACTTTGTATTGTATAACAAAATTATTGTTGAACAAACGTTGAAACTACGAAACTGCGGGTAGACCAAGATTCAACATTGCAGCATGAATATTTCAAGTTCAGTTGCACCGAGAGATTTCGCTGTGGGGAACTCGTTTTTTTTTCTTCTTACGATTAAACCGAGTTCCTTTGAATGCGGATATTGAAAAAAGTTCTGTAGGTTTTGCGTCTCAGGGTTTCTAGAAGTGACATTGATTCGCAGAAAAAATGATAATACTCATTGTTCCGGTCTTCTCGTTGGGCCTCTTTAGTGTAAGTAAATAATAAATGTCTTATGAGCTATTTAAAAAGGAAGATCTTGAAAGTACGTGATACCTGGTGTAATTACAATTGTGTTGATTCACTTTATTTAGGTGATGGGTGCACCACAGTTGAAGCTTGGCCACTCCGGATACGAGATAATATCGATCAACGATGAAAACCCCGATGATTCGGTACCATTAGCTTCAAAATTGACATTGGAAAGCGTATCTAGATCGAACAGAATCGGTCCCCTAAATCTTGAAAAATCTACGAATCCCATTGACGAGGATGATGGATTTTTAATTCCCGCCCAGCAGCATAAACGTTATTACGATGTTCAACGATCGCCCGTAAAAATCATATCCGAATCTCGGCCCATTATGATCGACGTCACGAACAAACAGGGCTTTGACTCTTCGAGTCAAAAGCCTAACATTTACCTGACATTGGGAATTCCAAGAAGGTTCACTCATCCTACGATTGTCGGTAAAGATATTTCAAGTGAGATTCCCATTTTTGAGAAAACTGACCGAAATCCTCAGCGAAAAGATTCCTTCGATGATTCAGAATCACGAATGGAATCTGGTAAAGAAGATAAATTGATTGCCAAATCCATCTATGCAAAGATGAACAAAAAAAAATCTAAATCTACTGCCAAATTGTCCAAGAAATCGATTGGAAACACATCCGAAAAGATTAGAAATCATGGAATGAACGGTGTATCGTCTGCGACATTTGAATCTGACTTTCAACTAAATGATTTAAAAGATCAAGAGAAAATCACTGCTTTGATGACGGATGTTGATCGTGCTTTGGGTTTGATTAATACTAAATCAGAATTCCAGGACAAACAGGAGAAGATCGAGCTACCGATTGGTAAATCAGGTTTTACTATGGTCACTCGCTTCCCTTCCATTCAGATTCATCAGCAGGCAACTTCTTTTGTCCCTCATAAAGGGTCTGCCATGCTTTCGCCGATTTATCCTTCCGGCTTTGACATCTTGGCTGGCATTCCGCACAATAAATCTCCAATTCCTGTCAAAGAACTTGACGGAAGACATCTCAGCAATGATCAGAAAAATACAAAAAGTAAGAAAAATTATGAAATGGGATTGAAAGATAACAAACATCGACTTTTGTTGGGACGCAAAGCGAATGAAATGCGTCCAGGATCAAAAGAAATTGGAAAATCATATCAGAATCATAGAATACCTTCGGTTCTGGTGTTGAAAAACATTAACCACGACCTCTCGAATCATAGAACAGGAAATATAATGCCTTTCCCGATATCGTTGACTCCACTGAATGTACAGTCCTCTCCTTATTCAAATCAACAAACTTTACGATCTACAAGACACGGACTGACTCATTTGGATCTGAATTCAATATTTCCGGTCAACAGTCATTTAGATCATTCGTTACCTATGGCTGATCCCTCAATTTTACACACTCAAGAACATTGGGAAAAAAATATTCCCAAGACTCTAACCGATCTTGCCAAAAGACATCGAGAAGACAACGACATCGATCGTGAATATCTAGATTCAGAGATAAATCACGTGTAAGTGAATCAACAGTTGATAGAAATCGATTGAATAAAACAATTTTGATACTTTTTTAAATACATATATCATTTGTTACATTTTAGGATCGCAAGACCAGAATTAAAAGCAGAATTCTTGAAGAATTACATGGGAAGGACGATTAATCGTGAGCCAACCGTACGTCACGTCGATCTAGCAAATGAACTTCTATCACCGAATGTTCAATCGTCAAAGGGTTTTATAATCGGTATTACGCACGAAGTTGTATCCAACGATTCGCGAGGGACGTTCATCGACGTTAAGAAGGAAAACGCGATCGAAGAGGACCATGAGATGAAGGATTTATCTCAAACTCACAGTTCTTCTTCCTCGAAGAATCATTTCGGACAAATGAATTCCGATACGCCGGTCTTTTACGATTTTCTTGCAAATTTCAGTAACATTCTATTGGGGAAGGCTTTGGAATATGAAATGGATATTCGAATTCAAGAACGTGCTTCAAAAATTATTGATCTGATGAGAAACATAAATCTCGATGATTGACATTTAAGAAAAAAAATGTATTCGTTAAAAATGAACATTCGAGAGATTTAAAAAGATGTTTATTTCACAAGATTAACCTTCATTCTGATTAACAATAAAAATATTTATACGAACAATACAATTTCATGGTTTTTTCTTTTTCTATTATTACGATTATTGTAAATCTCGTGCTAAACAAATATTATAACGAGAAACTCGGGCAAAGACATCGTTTAGGCATAATGGAACCGTTCGATACTCGATCTCAAAAAAGTTGCTTGAATGCACGGTGAAATCGTGAAGCAAATCATGTGACGAATGATACAAATTTCTCAGGTCGGTGTCGCATTGTACATCGACTTCGACACGCACCAACATACAACAAAACTTGGTGGTTAGACGTGCGTGTATAGGTATGCGAAATGGTTGCGATAACTATACTTTGTTTTTCTCACGCGATTCATTCGAACCTGCAGCAAAGACGCGTGCACCTGCGGCACCAGGTGGGACGGTGTCGAGGAGGAACGATGCAGTTTGCTAACTTAATTCGAGAACACGATACGTATCGCATTCCCATATTCTACCGAATTTCGTAAAATTGGCTGACGACAAAAGACGAAATCAACATTTAATCTGGAAGATCCGGTCGATCGTTTAGGCTTTATACGATTCGGGCTGAAAATTCGAATGAGAACGACCATTCTGATTGAAGATTAAATAAATTAAAGGAGAGGAAAAAGATCGTTTTTGTACGCAATAACTAAGTAAATTGTACAATTGTTAAAAATAAATTAAAAGGAATTTCTTGTTTTTGGATAATCAATGAAAAGACTCGCGTTATAATAATTATGGCACTTGCCGTCTATTATAAACAAATTCGTTATCATTCGGTAATTACAAACAATATTATAATGACAGTATAATTACAAAATACGTCGATTTGCCTTTGCGTGTTCCTGAATCAGTATTAACCCTCGGATTACTGAACGATCCACTCGAATAAATGCGTAAACTCTTTAATTTTCTTCCGTTTCCTACAACTAATAATAATATTATCGTATCATCTGAATTTATTAAATACGTGTTATAGTGCAACTGGGCATTGTTGAGCTTATGATTGTTCGTTCGATCGGTAATCCGAAGGCTAATTAAACTATCGGACGTGTAAAAGGTACATTAGTGATGCAGTTTGCTTTTACGTAATAGACTATACAATATTGCGTATAATACGCAATCGCAATTCGCGTGTGGCTCTCAGTGTATGTATACAACGAATAATTAAGTGATGACGTTGAAATATATGTGTGAATCGGGATCCGTTTAAATCCGATGAATTTATCAAGAGATTCTTCAAGAAAATATTTTCTTTTTAAATCATTATTTTGGAAAAAAAAAACTCTAAAAGGATTTTAAAAAATCTCTCGCGATTTTTTGAGAGAATAATCAGTTGAATAAAGTCACCGGACCATATTTATTTACGGCCTTGAGATAGATAAAACTGTTACAACGAAAATTGACAAATCGGTCAACGTAAAACCTAACGAAAAAAAAAAAAAAAAAAAAAACAAAAACATAAACGAAAAATAATAATTCTTAAAATTATTTTACAAATGCCTAACATTTCTCCGTCACCTCCGTAGCTCCTCCTGTCCTCCTTGGAGATTGTTAACATAAAGAATGCCATTTACCACATTTACACACAAAAATGCCATACAAGCTCGCTCCTCGGTATTAAAATACGCTTACTGCCCTTTTTTTTTGTTGTTGTATTATTCTTTTGTTGTCTTTCTCTTAATAATTCAAACGTTTCGTATAAAAACGTATGTATAAAAATGAAAATCGTGATGTCACGTTGCGTAGTCGCCTATCGGACAATAATCGCTTTGCCCGTTGAGCAATCAACGACAATCCTCGTAATTCAAATTATTCGATAATAATAGCAATAATATTGATCATCCTTGAGACGTCTAAATATACGTGTGTGTAAGTGTGTGTAAGTGTGTGTAAGTGTATATATATATATATATATAGCATTTTTAGTTTTATATTTGTCAATCATGATTCTCGTATATTTACTTCGTTCTTTCACAATCGTTCGTTCGCTCATTTTTTACGCATATCATTTACATATGTGTTTTCCATACACACGCATGCACACACGTACATACATACATACATACATATATATATATATGCGTGCATATATTATTCGGAGACTAGCAATTATGGTTCGCTTAAAATCTAATCTGTATTCATTAGGTAAAACCGCATTAGAGTCGCGAAAGTATTCTACGGTATATTTGTATTTATTTTATTTATTTATGTCGATAAATTGGTTTACTAAAATATAGTATTATATTTATATATATATATATATATATATATATCGTGGTATATATATTTTGTTGTTGTTGTGATTCGTCGGTGATTCTTTCGTAATATAAAAGAAAAAAGAAACAAAGTCGTTTATGTATCTCTAGTGTAAGTCAATCGATTAAATCCACGAGTTTACTTTTAACTTTTAAATGCGTCTTTGTGAATCATTATCCATTGGTATTTAAAACTATTTGTATTCATGAATATTGATAAAATTTTTTTGGCTGTGAATAAAAAAAAAAAAACAAAACAAGGTTTACTTGAATTAATCGAGTTTTTAAAAAATAGAAATTTTAGTAAAGGAAAGATATTTCTTTACAATTAATTTCTAGAATGTAAGTTAAGTTTGAATAAACATAGAATGATGAACGTCATGTACAGTATTGGGTATAAAAAGGGTTTACGTTTAAAGTTAAATTAAAGTATACCATTTATCGAAAAGAAAAGTTATCGAAGAAAAAAATACGTTGGCATTTACGAAAAATTATTTTAGCAGCTTCCGAGTAAATTGTGTATTGAGCTTGGATTGAGAACAAGTAATGGCAGTGTTACGGAATCTCGTGGCAGTTATCGTGTCAGGATTATGGATAGGAAGATAATTAAATATTTAAAAAATTTAAAAATACACGGATGTAATACCGAGTAATCAGAGTTGCTCTGAATTTCATTATTACATAGAATAACGCACGTTGAAAAGACGATTGACCGCGGATTTTAATCAATTCTTTACGTGATATTTATTTATTTTGTAAAATTTTTTTACGAGTGTGATGCACAAAAGTTGAATTGATCAATGTCCGCAGCAGCTCACTCATTCGAGAAGCGAATCGATCTCATTGGCAATTCGCAAAAATGTAATTATTGTACTCTTCTATATACAATGCGGATGGGGGCAGGGGGGGGGAGGGCTTGATTGCAGTTACTACAAGAGCAGGTATGACTCGACCAACCAACCGAGCCATTCCTCATAATCACAATTGAATTTAAATATATTAAGAGAAGAAAAAAACGATAACCGTCGCGTTTCGGTTGAGACAAAGAACAACAACAACGGTTAGCAGCAGCAGGCAACAAGAACAGAAGGGAAAAGTGATTTAGGTAGACCGTTGATGCTTTGACAGCAAGAAAATTAATAACGTATAAATTGATACGAGCTTATCTCACACGAAGAATTACAATTATCTTATGTTTGTATCGTGACTCCATAAAAGTTCGTGCTATTCCTTGTACATCGCGTTACATTTTATATAATATATAATAAATTTTAGATCGACGTAAATGACAGGAGCACAGGTATCGCCGTCTATCGATTATTAGGGTAATGAACTACCCGTGTTAGTGCTGTGATCGATACTGATATCACTGGTGTAAAGGTTTTCAGGTTTGAATTTCTGCAGCATCAACACTATTTCAACTTTTATCTTATAAATATGTCATGTGAGGCTTATTTTATATTATTTTTTTTCTTCGTTAAGCAAAAGAACTTTTGACATTTAACAAATAAAAGATAAATATCTTGTTGAATGAAATTTTAAAGATAAAAAAGTTACAATGTTTATTAATCGTTTACGATGGTGTTTGTTTGTTTTTTTTTTGCGCCAATTTCATCATTTGTAATAATTTTGTAGAGAGCACCTACTGAATTTTCTATTTATTTTGACGTTTTCACGACGATAATTACCCCAAGAAATGCGATAATCGGTAAAACAGTTATCAAATAACGTAGATAAATATCAATTATACTCTTTTTCATAATATTTTGTGCACGTAATCTATATTTTTATATCAGTGATTATTAATTCTTTCAAGTTTACGACACCAAGCGTCGCACGGACAATTCGCGTCACGATGTACAGATGGCGACACGCAATGTTCTGCTTAAGTTAATCGTTAAGATACAAAAATACAATTTTCTCAGTGTCTGAGGACGATTAATAAATTACAAGCTTGTTCGCATTTTGCCCCCTTTTTACGCGGCATCAACGACGATCGTCGATTACACGTTTATTCATCTAAATTTATCGACCGTACGCAATTTTGTTTTCAAAGACGCTGAAGGACGCACTATTTTATTCGTGAAGAATTTTGTTATTTTTTTTCTTTCTTTTTATTCATCGTATATATCGTAGAATTTCTGTGAAATCTATATCCCACGTATAGTTGCTCGTTTGCATCAAAATCGTAGATCGATTATGATACAAATTTTCTCTAATGCCCAGATAAGGAGAAATCTTAGTCGATCCATCGCGGCTATCGACAGCGCTTTGTTTACGAGTTCGTACTCGCGAGTTCAACGAGCAAAAATAAGACGAAATATCGAGGATACGCGAGTCCTACGGATTCTTCGTTTATTTATTAATTCTTATTAATTGTTATATTGAAAAAATGGCCGAAAAATGGCGTCGTACTTAGCACAAGCGCCGTCGGCAGCATTGACGAGCTTATGTCACGTGTGTAAAGTGTACCATAATAAAATACAGCTCTTATACTCTGCTTCTTTCTTTTTCTTCATTTTTTTTTGTGTTCGTCTTACCCGCATCGTCAGATCCTCCCCCCGTAACATTATAATCATTATTATTACTTTTGTTTTCGTCAAATCGTCTAAAAATATGTTGGATGTATTTTTCTTCATCTGTATCGTGTTTTTTATTTTTATTTAATTCTTTAACTCCTCATTCATTCTCTTGTTACGACCAATACCGTGTTAATCGCGTTCTCAAATTCATTCAAACTCACGTCACAGCGGTTATTACGTTACGATTTAGTACCGTGCGTCAAAACGGATTGTATAGTTGTGGTATCCGAGTATGTGCCAATGCAAACGGTAGGCGGCTAGTCACGAGGTCTTTTTTTTTTGCAATACAATGGAAAATTAAAATGATTTTAGGCTGTATTGCTGAAAAAAATACCTCGGAAATTTGAATAATTACATATTCCGAAATGGAGGTATACGTTACATGCTTTACGAAAAATCGATGAAATTTTAGCGACACGTCGAAAAACTTGAAATCGTCCGATGAAGCACGTAGCACCGTTGCATTTAGGCACGGAACTAATAATTTCATTATTGCCTATCGTATAATTCATTAATTACTTTTCCCTTAAAACTTTTATGGAAAATCTATTGGTTATTCGAATTTCACGAAAGCTACACACACTTTTTCGTCACATCTACTGTTACAACGCTCTGAGATCCATACGCCAGATCCGAAACCTTCGCGAATACACGAGAAATTCTTCAGTTCCTTCGAAATTTCTGAAACTCTTACGTTAATCCTGTATCAGATATAGAAATAATCTATCGTTCCATGATTAAAACATCGATTCCCTCGTAATTTATTTCCATTTTTTCCATAATAATTTTAATTTTTTTTTTTAGTGTTAACAATCATTCTACATAAATTATTAAAAATTAAGACAAATTCCCTAAACCAATTGGCCAAAAAGTAAAAGAGTGAGAGTTTTTAAAATTGATAAGAAAAATATATTTTTTCCATTCTTGGTAAATATTTTTTCCAAGAACAGCGTCACGCATGACGGTTCGAGACCATTCAAGCCTACGTACGTTATATGGCAATCCTTATTTACCGTACTAATCGCTAAATAATAAACCGCAGTCGAATAGAGTCGATGCGGTTTACGTTACGAGGTGACCGAACCTTACTTCGGAACTTATTATTATTATTATTTTCTTTCCCTTCCTTTTCCAAGTCAACGGTCCTTACCCGCAGGGTACGGGTTCTGTCAGGACGAATGTTCACACCTGGATCTGGAAAATCTTTTGTACCTGGATTAACCTGCGTTCCGAGTCACGTCCAATGGACTTCACTCTCGTGACTTTGACTTTTGCTGACTCTTGTAATATTCTTTCGCGTCAAAATGCCCCACGAACTTTCGTGAAACGATCGCGTCGACGAAGAGAATCGATAGAGCGTTAATATAGAATTTTCATCTTCTTTCGTCGTCACGTCGAAACCATCGAGTCATTGAGGGTTAATGTAAAGCAGCAATTCTTTACGACATTCAGGCTCTTTCACGCACCCACTAAAATCTCGCGAACCTTTCATAGGTAGTCGTTATCCACTGCCTGTGCGTCTTGCGACTTGAGCGTCGTCATTTCTTCCGCCGAACCATCGTCACCCGTTTGTTCGTCCACGAAATTTATACTTCCTGCTTTGTACCAAACTATGAGATCCACGATGAACGCCAGCACGAATATTCCACTGGTGGTACCTGCAGCGATAGTAAAAAAATATCCATCCATCAGTATTTTAATTTCACTCTGCGGAAATATTTATTCATCAGTAATTTTATAGCTGTGCATTCTCTAAATGATCTGAGTGAAATGTAATAAAACTTTGACAAATTAAATGACAAATAAAATCAAGTTCGTTTCAATATAGCGTAAAATATTAAATAAATAAAAAAATCTACGCGAACTCACCGTGCAAAAACATCCTAAAGACATTTGAGTCGTATAGCCAACAGGCGCCACGTTCGCCACAAGCGTATTCCCAAACGAGACACGCCGAATCCACGACAGCGCCGTAAACTATAGGGCAAGGAACGTTTCCTGAAAAGCATACGAAAAGTCAGCATAAATTGGTGCGACGCACATGTATATCCATGGAAAGTAGCGTCACCGATCGATACGACCGCGAAACAGGGTCAGAAGTTCAACGGTTTTCGACTCACCGAACAAACCAATCGCGAATTGTATGAGCCCGAGCGCCATAGCCTTGTCCCGGGGATCGACGCATCGCAGTATCAGTAACATCGAGCCCACTTCGCTCGTCGAGTGGATAAACACGAATGCCGAAAAGAGAATTATGTAGATCCAGAAAGAGTTGCATTCCGAATCGCAGTAACCCATCTTCGCTGTATTCAGTACTTCTGGCATCGTATCATTTTTTCCTATACATTGGCAGTTGTAAACCTAATAAAAAGAATAAATTCCTATAAACTTATTGATTCTGTTAAAAAAATTCTTGAAATAACTTTTTAAAAATTTTAAATATGATTAAATAAATAATAAACAATTGAAGGCCGTTACCGTTGAAACTTTGCCATCGACTATCGTGTAATTCGAACAGCCCGCATGACACGCGGAAAAGTACGTTCTTCCGTCAGTGCCGCATATTGGACTAAACTTGTTGGGATCGCAATCGCAGGTTGCATCACAGATCGGTTCGAATCGGGTAATTCTATAAAATAATCGTTAATATTACTTTTCTTCGAATTTATTCGAATTATAAAATTTTATAAAGCTGTTTCCATAGATTTGCATTTACCCGGTCTCCGTTGTCGTGAGGCCAGCAAAATCATTCATCGGACAACCAACGAACATCAGAACGCCCATGCCAACGCCATAAACTACAGCCGTAAACGCGATCCAAGCTGCGACGAACCTTGCGTTAGGTTTCCACCTCAGAATGAAGACTCCACTAATCACTATTCCAAGGCCCATTACTAAGATTCCGCCGACACCTGTAAAAGAAAAAAAAAAAGCATATTTGTAGTAAACTAATCTTTAATAAATAATCATACGTATTTATGGACATTTATGATTGAAGTCACTGTACCTGCCACCATATTCGCGTGATGTGCCGGCAGCCGGAATTGGCTCTCGAGATATTTCGGCAGAAAAGTGTACAAACCGGCTATCGGAAGAATGTGCAAAACGCTGCTCGCAGTTCGAAACATTAGGATGTCGTTCTTTAACAATCGCTTCACTGCTTTTGGAAAATCTGTAAGCAAACATTAAATAAAGATAATAAAAAAAGTTTAAACGTCCACAGTATATAAACGAAAGCCTGAAAAAAAAAGCAAATCTCAAAGTACAGAGAAACTTCGGTGCAACAGAGGCATAACGTTGTGGAACGTCTCCCTTAATTTCACAGCAAGTACGAAGTATTCAGAATCAAATGGGCTAGAGGAAAGGGAAAATGTCCTTGGGAGGTTCTCAGGAGTAGCGAACTAGGATCTCGTGAGCAAGGTTTCCATCTTTCCAACCGTGCCGGAGCATCTACCTGCCGTACAACGAAAATGGGAACGAGGAGGTTGGATAAGGGATCTCCTTAAAAGTCGCGAAGCCTCACGGTAAGGCACGTACAGCACGTAACGCGCTGCACAACGTAAGAAGGAGCAAAAGACAGAAGACGCAAAGGCAAGGAGGGGTACCACCGAGAGCGGAGTATGTATACGCATAGCTACCACTATCACTCCGCTCGGAAATGATTCACGAGGTTGCCAGATCAGGCGATTTTCCATCGGTAGATCGAAGAATTTCCGATGCTGTTCTCGCACGCGTTCGGGACATCGTGGCAACCCCGCATAGACGATACCATAGACCACGCGAGTTAAGACAAACGTGACTAAGGTCGTGCTCTATGAATAGCTCCCGAGCGCGAGGATATAGCCTCGAGCAACCGAACCTACGGGGTTGTTCCTGTAGATATTTATTCCAGGAATAGAAACTCATGGAAAATAATCATTCTACGATCTGTTGACGATTGGAAATTTGATATCGACATTACGAACGTTATACGTAACCTCGACACCAATTTTCTTTATCAATTTATAAGACTTTTTGCTTTGAAATATTCCTGAAAACCCTATTCTCACTGCCATGAAGGTCACTCGTTTCTTTTCTGACGCTCAAAATATCTTTTAGAATAAAATTAAATACCTCTAGAACGATAAGGTTATTATTTGACGTATAATTAATTATTAAATCTCCTGTATATAACAGGGCAGGAGTGGTATAATAATAATTTATTAATAATCAAAGGTATTAATGAAAAAATAGTATTTTAAAAATTAATTCGTCCTGAAGGAAGTATTTTGCACGGTGATTGCACGACTTATCAATGGTATCATCTAGAGTAAGGCGAGCGTGGAAATTCGAAACGACGATCCATGCGGCTTGAATGTCACTCTGATAAAATGTTCTGGTATATCTGGTGCGTATGAAGCCGACGAGATGTATGAACGAGACAGCTGACAACAAGACAGAAAGATGGGATCGCCCCGGTACGATATGACCCGTGCGCGCGGCCACGCACAGGCCAACACGTGCCCTCCGGTCCTATGTTATATTGCTCCGCGATACGACCATGAACTTGCTACACCGTCGTCCTCCGCACATTCGGTCAGTTATTATTATTAACTCATACTAGGAGGGGAACTATCGTTCGAACACGCATCTACCACTACGATAAAGCACTAGCTACCGTCGGACACGCTCGGATACCAGGGGAAACAGCCTGTTCGGTTAGCTACACTTTTTGTTTCCTTTAAAAGGTTCAATAGGAAGACCGAATAGTGAAAGAACTGCCTTGACCACTAAAATTGCACCTATGAATCGACGAGACCTTGCCAAGGTTACTCTTCAGTCAGGTCAGGACCCTTTTACTTTTTTAATTCGAGGGTCTATACCTGTTTCTGAGTTCCATTGACCCTCCGGGATTCGAACTTGGATATTTGTCGAGCTCACAGACCCCAGAAGCGAATTCTTGGCGAGTTTCATAAATTTTTACATAATTCTAGTCATTTCGGTATTCTAGCAACTGCCGCGTTTTTATTTTTATTTCTTTTTAAAATATATTCTTCGTCTTTTTTTTTTTTTTTTTCACCGTCGCAATACGTTGCAGCGTATCATCCACAGCTTCTCTAGGGAAACACGGTTTCTGACAACAACGACGGAGAGCTCTCTCGTGAAATCGGCATTCTGGTTCCTTTCGAACGACGCCGGATTCTTGGAACTGCCGAAAGTCGCGAGAGGCGTGTCCTTGACGCCCGGTCCTTGCACGCTCCTCATCTACACACTCATTCGCACACTACGTGCTCTTCAACGACGCACCGATTCTACCTCCAACAACACGACGCGACTGAAACATGTACCAAAGTATTCTATAGCTACGGATCACGACCCACGCATAGATCTCCACTTTTTTTTCCTTTTTTTTTTTTCTTTACCACAGGAATTGATGCGTACTTTCTGACGATACTCAATTATCCAACGCCAAACATTGGACTTTTGTAGACGTTTCATTCGATAAAAGGCTGAATTTAAAACGTTTTATTCTCGGGTTAAGATCATCTTGTCTAAAGTAGATGAGCGATATTTCCTGTCAATTAAAAATCAATTCGATATCTTTTTTTGTTACTAAACATGAGATCATTCATCACCGATCGTTACGGATTAACTTTATTCACCTTTTTGTAGAAAGTGCTACTAGTTAATCGACAGACGAATATAATATTTGGAGCTTAGAAAGGGATTAAGCACGATTGGACAGAGACTTAAATATAAAATAAGAAAACATGTATTTTGATTTACCTCTGAGACTAGGCTTCTTAGAGTCTTCAATCTTGGACGGCGATCGACTGGCAGGCAGCCGACTCGGGAAGGCGAACATCGCCGTGCTGACGAGCAACAGGAGAGCCGATATCAAGACGAGACCTTTAATCAAATCGATTCAAGAGGTTTAACATTAGCATTGATGTATCAAAAGGGTGTGACGGCGTTATTTTTGATTGATAATCGGACACAATATCTCAAATCAACGACAAAACCTACCATTTAAGCGATACCGTTGTTTAGTCTTTTGATAAATTTATAAACATAAGCGTATCTTCAACATTACGTTAAAAACGATAAAAACAGATCATTTGCGCTCAGAAACTGCATAACTAAAAAAGAAAAAAAAAGCAACAAGTATCTCCTTCTAATATTGAGAATATCGAAGCTCATTGTTGCCACTTCATTCGTACTCTGATTCGTTATCAGGAAAGTGGCTATAAACAAGTTGAAGTCAGTGTCAAATTTGTTATAGCATCAGGTTATCAGCGGAAAAATAATGCTCGCATGAGTGCCCTGGGACTGGGTACAGCATAGTGCAATAAACTCACCGAGCCACCATGCACCGACCCATCCCGGATCGGTCGGTGTGATTTGCGGGTCAGCCGATAAATCTGCGTAGAGCATAGTGCAGAGTGAGCCGAGAATAAAGCCAAGCGCTGGGCCGAGTATCCTGACGCCGATTGTGATAGCTGCGAAAAGAAAGAAAAAATAAAATAACATTTAAAAAAAGTAAATAAAATACTGTCAGACATCAGTTCTTAAGCTTTAATTTAGAGGAGAATCGTCCGGTCGGTAGCTTCGGATCATCGCGACTCTTCGGAGCCTCTCCATCCTCCGGTTTACTTATTTCTTGTACAAACCGCTGAGGATCCGGTCGTGCTACGCTCAGCACCAAGAGCATGAGCAACAGCATTTGGGTTTCATCCCATTAAAACATTACGAGCGCCGAATCTCCGACGGAATCTCGGTTGCACGCTGTAATTTACGTCGTGCACACCAAAAGGGGTTGGGCGATAAAGCGAGAGGGAAAGAGGGGTTGGTCAGTGAGTAACAGTTGGGAATGAAGAATGGAAACTCACCGAAATACAAAGGAGACTCTCTGCTGGCTACGTTGTCGTCGATGTAAGGTATGCCAAGGGTGTAGACCGCTGTCTGGCCCATCCCGACACCCAATAACGAAACGAAAAATATCGCCAACACCACGGTCGTGATCTTGCTCTGGATTCTCTGCTTTTTCTTACAGTACTCGGCGGATTCGGAGTGAAGAACAGGCACGCTCGTTGCATTGATCCATCTGAAGAAAATAAAACAACAAAAAAAACGGTTAAGGGAACGCTGTACGAGACAATTATCCATGATAAAGAATTTCCAGTTCAACAGACTAAAAGTTTTATAATATTTCACTGTACGAGCATTGGTACATTGCTTTGGATTTCAGTTGCAAAGACTGTAAGGTCTCCCGTAAGAAAAAAAAAAAGGTACAAAGATATATACGAGATATAGACATTTGTACCGCAAAATATATCATTAACGTGTGAAATATAACTTCCGGGATATACCTGGCGGAGATATATGAAGGATATAGAACTTTTTGTCGTTATTAATAATGATATATCCTGTAAATATCTCGAGTATAGGTTATTTCCATGGGGGCTTCGACTAGGGAAAATGAAATTGTCCGAGTACGTCATCGTGGACATTATATTAGAGATGAACATTAGTCAGTGCGCTATCGGAAGCATTTAAATCGTTGTATTGGGGTTTGAATGTATTTTTAGAAACAATCGTGTTTTCTCTTCGTTTTAGAGTGATGCGTGTAATTTGTTAAACCTACAGTCTTCTTGGCTATAAATATTGTTCTAAAATTATGAAGGAATGCGGGGCCCCGCATGACCTACGACCTTGCAGGTGTTACCGCAAAGTATCGACGAGTCCTACACCTTCTCGTAAAATTCTTTTTTTTTTTTTTACATTGATAAAGTTAATTATTTATTCTTTCACACGTTGAGTAGGTTGCAGATTTTTGTTGTTGTTGCGATAGACGGGAAATCTTTGTTCATAGATTGACGTTTGTTTCTAAAGTGGAAATTCATATTTGTTGTAAATAATTTGTAGAATAATGAATTAATTATATTAAAGTATTCTGTTTGACTCACTCATTAGGGTCGAAAGTTCCATTCTCATGATGATCTGGAAACCGGCAAAGATTCGAAGGAAAGGGAATGGTGGAATTGAGTTCGCCGGTCTTGTCGCCGGGTCCCATACCACTGAGAACCATCTCGTTTTGATGTAGCAGCTGTTCGCCAAAGATGAAGTGGGGCATCGAACAGGTAAAAGAGCTGACCGCGAAGAGAATCATACCCCATGCTATCCACTTGGGACGGTGGCCTTGACCGCCATAATAGGTCAACAAGAGCGACGAGCTGATCTGACCGATCTCAGTCGCTGACATTATTATACCCGTCGTCTTCGACTGGATCTGAAAGAGCTTCTCGATCGTCGTTATCACCGATACGAAGTACGTGTAGTACATACCCTGAAGCACCTGTTATCATTGAAAAATAAAAATTATTGAAACTCTGTTACATTTTCATTGAAAAATGAACTAAAATATCTATTCGCATCAGTTGAAATAAATCTTTTGCGATGATAACCATTGAGTTAGAAAATTTTTGATCATTGCAGATACTGAATTTATTTTTAACAAATTAATTACTTGAGATATCATTTTAAAAAATTATTGCTATCGATCGTACCCAGGTAATGCAAAAAGTAACGAGGAATGCCTGCTTCGTCGCGAAGAACTGAAGCCAATGAGGTCTGCAAGGTCCCCAGCCGCAGGATATATCGGCATCGTCGAATTCCGTGTGTAGACTGTTAGACTTCTCGTCTCCGGTACCGATAAGCTTACCATTCTCGCCGGCAACGATATCCAAAACTTTACCGTTGGGTATCGAACCATTGTTGTTAAGCTTGTTGCAGTGAAGGCCGTTGCCGTTCGCGTTGCCATTCGTTAGCTTCTCGCTCGACGGTATTATCGTCAAAACCTCGACGGCCCCGTTCGCCAGAATCTGCGTGTCCTCGCCCGCCATTGTTTCAAACTTTTTTTTTTCTTATTATTAATATATATTAACGCGCAAATACGTTAGCCCGGATTCTTTAGCGTTGATGAAACGTTCCGCACGCTCGAATCTACCGAACTCGATGCCAAACCTTTCCGTTTAACCTGTAACATATCAATAAAATTGTTCGATTAATGCTTCGACTCATCGATTAATTAAATAAAATTATTATTCCTTCTACGATAAATAAATTAACGTATTAACCAATTTTTCTAAAAGCTAAACATTTTTTATTAAATTAGTTGATAACACATTATTGCTATTATTCTCCAACTAGACAATTATTTTTGTTTGAATCTTTCATAACGAATAATTGCTTTCATTATTTACTACTAATGCTAATAAATTAAATGCAACTTTGTTACCATGTCCCCTTTAGTCTCAATTCATGTGCTAAATTTCAATAAATAAAAGTCTGTCGTAACAAAGAGGTCAAAGTTCTGAACCGTCAAAGGTCCCGTTCACGAGGATCCTCGAGCGAGTGCTCAACGAGAAACAAACCGATACAATCATCGCATTATTTTTCTCTTGTTTCTCGCCTCATCGCAAAATAGGTGCAGCATAGGTGCAACCACGTGCATCAGTGAGACTGGGATGAACATCAGCAGCACACGGCCAGCGTAACCTCGGCCTCTCACTTTCATTCGTGCCCGACTTTTCTCATTTCCCTTACTACAACTTCCAGCACCGACGTCAGGACTCGTTCGATCTCATTCGATGGCCGACCAAGCACGCAGCTTAAGGCTACCATACGTTCACTGATAACTTGATTCGATAGTGAGATTTAATTTTGGAGTAAATACCACGGCAGATCTAAAAAGTTGAAGCAACTCTATAGTTTTCCCTTAATAAATTATTTCTGAAGTTTCGTAATAGTTCGAAAGGTTCGGAAGGTTCAAAGAGAAGTAGGGGGGGGGGATACCTCCCTCCAACCAGCAATGTCGAATCGGCTTTCGCCATGTAATAGGAACAACGCGAGTAATAGAGCAATTAAAATTCTTAATGAATATTTGCCAAACGAAAATCCGAGTTACCCCAAAATGCGCGTGCTAATAATTTTTAACTGAACGACGGTGAAAAAAAAAAAAATTGGATCACATAAATTCAAAGGCCACGATACCATCAAAATGGAACGAATTTTTCCACAATTTCAATGATGAAATTAGTGATAAAAATAATGTGCGTATTGCAACACTTCATAAAAATTAAATCCAAAATCATTGTGAGCAAGAATATTAGACTAATTGCGAATCCATAAATCACAGTCAATAAACAATCGAACGTAAATCTATTAAGAACTTTTTAAATCCATTGTTTCCAAAGCTGTCTCGTGATATATTGCGATTGTACAGTATTAATTGATTAGAAATCGAAGTTAATGTAGGACGAGCATAATATACTTGTCAATCGTGAATATTGCTGTGATCGCTTATTAAAATTATGCGATAAATGCCTTCGGCGGTAGCTGGCTTTGGTCGGTACGATATTTATATAAATAAAACTTCGTTAGTTGGACGAATAAGCGGTCATACGTTGCATACGCTGGTCGAAGGTTCGTTTACTTTTGCAGGGGGTTCAAAACGGAGACAAAAAAGAAGACGTTTGTGAATAGATATATCTTGGAGTAAATAACCATTGGCAGGAGGATGACACGAATGGGATGAGGCAAAAGGCAGAATCGAGCAACTCGATACAACGTGTTATACAGGTATGATAGTGCACTCGTGTCGCGATTTTGCTGCTGGTGGTGGCGCGAGACTTGGTCTAGGTCGCCTTTCACTGTCCTACTGGCGGGTATCTTCGTTACTTAGCCTATTCCAACCGGCTAACGCCTCTCAATGCCAGCATAAAGCAGTGTGCAGTATGGCTGATGGTAGGACATGCTGGTATAACACAACACACAAGCCATAAACCTAGCTTTGCGATGTACCCAATGAGCCCCTGCCCCCTGCCACCCCCCTCAACCGTATCTTTCGTTGCTAGCTCGAAAGAAGGCACTCGAGAGTTCGTGCAACGACGCGAAATGGAAAGCATGTGAATGTCACGTGTCAACGTGATTTTAATCTAACGAATGTATATTTATTATCAGTGAAAAACAATGAAATAGTCGATTATCCTAATAATTCATTAACTTTTATACTCCGCAACGTATAAATGATGAATTATTCCAATGTATCTTGCTTTGCAAAGAATTATCTCATAGATCATGGTTGCAATTTCGCGCGAAGATAGTTAACCCCTTCAGCGGCAGAATTACACTTAAAAGCTATAGCGTGTCGATGCCCCATGGCGTCAATGCCGACCAAGGGGTTAATAAAGTTGTTAGACGTGCTCGTAAAACGTTTGAGTTACGGTTTCTAGCTTCCAACAGGCGCGAAATTGATTTTTTTTTTTTTAAACAAGGAATAGCGAGGCATTCGATCGAGCTTCTTCATCGATACATATTTTCGTGAATTTATAGATTATTAAACATTAAACGATTAAACTGTTGCTCACCGTAGATAAGATCGTACCTTAATTTTAATAATTTTCCTGAATACCGACGTCTGTAAAATCCACACTTAATAAATATAAAATGTTATCCGGTAGACCATTAAAAAATCCCATATCCCATAAGGCTATATGTGATTATTCATACGTGGGGAGCGAATAAACAGACTTCCCGTATAAGTCGAGACATGTTGAGGCGATGTCGGCTCGTTCAACTGCTCCAACCGCAAAAGAGGATAGAGAGGAGATCCGTTGGTATTGAAATTAATCGACGCCCGAATGTAAAAAAAAAAAAAAAAAAAAAATAGCCACACACATAAGTACACACATGCGTAAACCTATCATCGATAAAGCATCTTTTAGTCGCGACGATGAGGGACACCGACCAACAAAGACGCGAATATGAAGCGCTGAGACTGATGGGTATTCTCATCGTACATCGTTTCTATCATGGACGTACTGTCACGTAACGATTAAAATAGAGAAGAAAAGAAAAAAAAACATGTCATACGAAAGAAATAATTGACCGTGAAGAGGGTGACTAAGGTGGAACAAGAAATTTTACGCGGAAGATGAGCGCATTCGAGTAGACGAAGGTCGATCATGCGCTCCACAATTTTAACGCTCATTTATACAGTAACTGCACCGTATACTGTGTAAAAACTGTATAAGATATTGTCAAGTATACTTGAGAGTGTATCAAAACGATTAGCCACTGTATCGATTGAAAATTTGTATACTTGTTAGGGGCGCCATTCAATACCATTAATAATAAATATGTATCACGATCCATAACGTTTTTGCATATTTAACCATAGTAATTCAGAGAACTTGCGTACCGAATTATATCGAGAGATATTCAGCAGTTTTTGAGATGTTAATAACTAAGATAAACCCCCATAAGCTGGTGGTAATAAACTGACAACTATCGTAATCTTGTATGCAGGAGAGTCGGTGATTAAAAATAGGAATGACGAGGGTTCACTCTCCAGTCAATTTGGTTGAGTTAAAAGTACAGGGATGTCAGACGATTTAAAAGTACAGATAATTACTTAACATCGGTGCAGTTTGTCTGGAATTTTCGTTATCACTGATATAACTTTGTAAGTGGTGTGACCTCCTATTAACGATTTCAGTCAGTGAACGTTGCAAATCCTAAGCGTACAGCTTGTCTTATATATTAATTTATGTAGATATTCTTGTAGTTGTAATCCGGCATCTCGTGTGCTACGATAATTCTCGTATCGTATTGACATTGGGTACAAGGCGGACTTCAATTCTGCAGTTATTTTTACTGTAAAATCTATTTTCAATATAGGTAAATGGATTTCTTTTAAATCATAATGCACATTCTACGTTCACAGAGCAACGTACTTACGTGTACATTAGCAGCTTGCTCCTTCGATTGCACTTGCTGCGCTCGAGGGGCTGCCGTCAAGTCACTAAATTAACGCTAATTTATCGCTTTCAATAAAACGCGATCTGTGATGCTGTTTACGCACTTCAATGCAGCGCATAGTGCACACTTACTTGGGCGCGGCAGAAATGTATCTTTTTAACCATTATTATTATTATTATTATTTCAAACGTGTTACCTGCATCATCGAGTTCAATGAATGACATATGAATACGAGTTTCTGATAACAGGAATACATCATATTATATCATAACATACGAAGGAATAAAAAAGTATTTGGCGATGAAAAACAGTTTTTACACTTGGTACATTTATTGTCATTACAGAAGTTGGTTTTTTTTTAATATTAGAAATACTAGTTTTTTCTTGTTAATCTGACACGGATTGCACCGTACGTGTATGGGCAAATGTGTAGGTAGTACTCGGTTCCGAGCATGTCATATACGAAGGTCGTTGTCCATGTAGGCATTATGGTGGACATATACGCTTGGTCGATGTAATAATAGATTGTATTCACGGCCGGAGCTCGGAGTCCACCGCAAATTATGGACAATCACGAAAGAGCGAGTAAGCGAAAGGGTGAGAGAGACACGAGTGTGAGTGAAAAAGTGAAGGTACATATCGGCATAATCTTTTTTGGCAAATAACACGCTTTGACTCTGCTATATCTAACTTGGGCTATCTACTGTGTACATTTTGCACACATATATAACTACAAATCGTTATATAGATGGATGTATGCACAGATGTACGTATCGTACGGTTCAATGTATGTGGTATTAATCGAATGGGGTCTGTGCATGCGCATAAGAAAAAAGCCACATCTTCGTAGAATGTAAAAGAGACGAGTTGTAATAGCGTAGATGGTCTCAACGGTGGATAATGTAAACCAACTACCAACGTAGTTTCGTACTACGATCATCCTCGAATCACCCTGTAATGTTCCAACATCGCTTCCGTTCACTTTTTAACGATATTTTCCTTCGTATTCTCAATCTTGTCGTTTTGTTCCAAAATATCGTGACTTTCCACGTAAAATTCTACGCCTATCTCCATAGACATTCAAGAGAGATAATTATGGGATTGATATAAATTGTTATAAAATTCGGTAAAAATTGAATAAAGTATTACATAGTGAAGTAACAAACGAATTTTATTATAAGTTCAGCAAAGAGATTGCTTTTTAACTTTGAATTTACGCTAAAGGGACCATAATGCAGAAAAACTGTAAATGTTATGATTTTCTGTCAAGTTTTCTCGTTATTGAACAATAATGGTGCTTCTATTTATTTTTTTCTCTCTGTCTGAGCTTCGCGTTGTTCGATTCTATGGGCGAGATGAACTCTTTCTTTTTTTTTTTTTAAATCGCGATTATAATAAACTCAACTGTTGGAAGTTCCGCGTGAATAACCTACTTTCTATTCACGAAAGGTTTTTTTTTTTTTTTCGATCTTAGGTGACGTGGACGAGAGAGATCATTAAAAGTAACAGACCGGGAGGAGATTATTGCGGGTCCGGAATTAGCAATCGGCAAAACGCACGTGCGGGAGGCAAGAGTGAAGGGAACGCACCTCGTGTGCGCTGCTCGATTATTATCGAACCGACAATTAAGACAGACGGCGAATCACTCGGACAAGTTCTGCGGGTATAACCGGCTCTTAAGCACAATACATAACTCATATTAATGTTTTTTCTATTCACTCTTCTCATCACGTGGCTAAAGTATGCGACTATTTTTAGTTAATTTTTTTTTTTTTTTCGATTACTTTTCAAATGTTTTACATTCTTACCTAGACAAGTGTTTTATTATTATTCATGGAGGGAAGTACGAGGTACATTACGAAGTATATTTGGAATCTTTCACGCCTGGTTGACCTCCCTGTAACGATTTTTTTTATCATTTTCATCGAAGCAAGAGTGAAAAAAATCGTGTACTTTGTGATAACTCATTCACGAACAAATTTAAGTTTGAATTATATTAATTGACAGATCATTGATTACAATATTACGTGAAAATTGTTAAAAAAAAATCCTTTTTGAATAAAAAAATGTAGGGACTTGAAATAAATGAGATATTTCGAGATAATGATAAAATTTGTCATAGATGAATAACAAGATACACGTGACATATGTCTACCAGGTGTCGTTACACTTAAAAATGGTGCCAGTAACGTGACAGTCGATTTGCTCGTCCACCGACATTGGTATAAGAGTTTATTTCTTAGCTGACACAATGACCTCAACAGACAGTTTGACCCAACGTGATAAATTTTGAAGCGGAGAGATTAATTCATGATATCTACCTCGACGTACAGCGGCCTAAATTTGTAACGGACCGGCAGGAGCATATTTCGAATTAATACCGAGAGCTATAATCGCGATGTCGAATGATAAGTAATCGTCCAAGTTCGACGACGAGACAAATTGCTTCGTTCTAGTGGCTCGCTCGATGATTCCGAGGACAGAGGATGATAGAAAACCAATCGGAGGCGCGATCAAATCCATTGTGAGTGCTTGTGTCGTACAATTGTATACATTATATACTAAAAACAATAATTACTAATTGAAAAAACAAAGAAATACTATATAAGCAGGAAATATTTATATAAAATACGATATTTTATTAAGAGAACACGACGGGAACGATTGAACTTATTAAGTACACGGCTCTCTTAAAAATGGTTAGCTCTATTCTCTCTGGCTCTAGTCTTCGGTTAACTCAAACTTAGCAAAGTGTTGGTGTACCTAATACGCTCGTATATTTTACACTACGACTAACGTCACGGTAGTAAATACATTTAGCATCGCGAGGCCGGAAGGAGAGGAACCCGGGACGCACCGAAGGATTCAATTGCGACAAACGCCGTTGACGGCGACTGTATTACACCGACGTCCACACAAACAAAAAGGAGTGCAGAGGAGAAGAAGGGAGGGAGGGAGGAGAAGGTAAAGAGGACAAGCGAAAAAGCGGGGCAAAGAGCGAGATGGAAAGTGTGCGAGGGCGGCGAGAAAAGGGGAGAGAGTGTATGGCGAATCGAGAGTGACGGAAACGGGACAAGAGGGAGATTGTGAATAAGAGAGAAAGAGAGAAGCAAAAAAGTTAAGAGGCCACGGATGGCAGAATGTAATAGTGAAGTAGAGCATCATAAGTAAAGCTAGGTACATGCAGTTCAGCCCACTAGGTTGTAAGTGCGCAACAGGGCCACGTAGTTACATCGTTTATGCCGAGTTACACTCCTAGACGGTACTCCTGATATCCAAGTATTTACATTCTTTGTTCCCAGACATACTTACGAAGCAGCATTTTTTAAATTATTATTAACATCCTGAATAAATGACAAAACAGAGATAAATATTTGCAATAAATCATTTTAGTTTGAGCCCAAGTAGATAAATCTACGTATAATTTATAGTCGGACGGTATTTATGATAAAAACTATGTAACCACGCGGTAGTGTAGCTGCACAATAGTATTACGAGTATTGCGTAACATTCAGCTTGAATATCGTGGGGAGAACTCCGCACATGTGATATTCCACATATTTTGATTATCATCGTACTAACCGTATCTACCTACTGACACGCATACACATACAGACATAAACCAAATGTACCGGTACTTGGGTTCATCAGGGTGAAAAAGTGAAGTGAGAATAGGACAAGAACGTTGAGTATGAACGGTATGGGGTGTCGACGAGCCCTCTCATCACTCCCCCGCGCAAACCTCACGGTGGCGATGACGTTCAACGTGCAGAGTTCAAAGATAGGAGCATTGCACCGACTCAAATGCACTGTACCGCACATGCGCATTATCGTTTCACATATACGCTCTGTATATATGTATGCGAATAGTATCTTGTGTAGCGCACCGAGGAATTCGAGCACCGAACACTTTGCGTTCACCAATACATACGATTCGCAACGAGTGGGATGAAAAGCAAAAGGGGAGGGGGAATAACCACGACGACGACGACGACGACGACGACGACGACGACAACGACAACGGCGACGACGATGGTGATGAGGGGCGCAGTACCACGTACCGATATATGCTATACGTAGTTGTACGTAAGCTGGCGCACCATTGAGACCTGACCTACTTCAAGGCGCACGGTTCGCCGACACCACGCTGACCTCGTGTCGAGCCAGCGAACTCTGAGCATCCTTATGCACATCGCTGTACATCAGTGAATATATCGTACACACATATGCAGGGCGTTAGTCGAAGAGAATACAGATCGTATGTAACAGAATTGGATTTTTAAATCGAAAGATAGTTTTAATTATTTATTTGTATGACATTTATGATGGATTTGATATTTATATGAAAATACTTGATACTTTTAAATACTTTTTTAACTAACGTATCTTCGTGCCATTGAGTTTATGTAGATTAATTGTTAAAATTACATTTGGAGACGTTTATCAATTCATATCACACAAATTTGATAAAAGTATTTCGAACGATTGAAATGATAGATAACATTTAATATCTTAGGATTATGCACGATGTTAGGGCTATTATACAAGCGAGACCGAAGGAATAATATCATTCGTAAATTTTTGGTTAAGAAATGTATCGCTGATGGGATAATAAATAATAATAATAAATTTAACATACAATTTCGTAGTGTAGCATCGAAACGTACGTTTATAAATTCGATGTACCGGTCTGTACGGTACATGGAAAGTAGCAGATGATATCATGGACGATTACGATTGAACGAGCTATAATTGGAGCAACGAGTTTTCGACAAAGTTCGAGTGGAACAAGCGCCGCGGATTCGGTGCTTTCTTTCGTGCCGAAGCAACTTCGATCGGGAATCCGGTTAATATTTCACTGACCCCTTGCGAATCGAGTTCAGGAAATATTTATATTTACCCTCGTATCATACGCCAGGCCACATATTTATGCATAGCTCTGTACATAAGTTTAAAAAAAAATATAAATAAATAATAAATATAATTTTACTGATTAAAAATGACGTTGAATAATTGTTATTTTGTATTTAAAAAATTTATTTAAAAATAAGATTTTTTTATTCTTCGAATTAACAAGGAGTGGATGTAGTCTGTGATACACTTTGGTGGGTCCAGATAGCGAAACCTCGCATTGCTCTTTATTTCGTTATTCTTATCTCGCTTCTGCTGGGACGTTTCACAACGGAATATCAAACTGCTTTAAATTTCGTTGAAAAAACTTGGGTATTTCTTTTTTACAAGATAATTCCACGAAGCGAATGGAAGAGATGATATAAAAACAGTATTTGTAGTCTGAGCTGTACTCCGATGCACGTAAATACAATTCTACACAATTTTTCGCACCCTTCACAAAGGAAATAACTCAATTTGCCCTTTCAATGAAACAATTGTTTTATTTAATGAAGAAAAAGGTTTAATTCGTCAAAGAAAATGAGGGAAAAAAACAGGAGAAGAGAGAAGACCTGAGACTCAAATTGAGTTCTTAAAACGACAGGAAGGAAAGTAGAAAAAATAAAATTGTAAACGGTAATTACAAAATGTATGCTTCAAAGTGTCATATGTCCCAGAAAGGATGAACACAAATTCCGTTGAATATCACGAGAGAAATAAAGCAGAAAGAAGAAAGTGATGCCATTTCATGATGCACTTTGGTGCATCGATACCAAACTCCCATAAATTTAGCCATTCGTCGTTCCTCTCGTGTTTTGAAATAAAGAGAAAATTCGTCGCATCCGCGGAAGATATACGTTCGGGTTCCGTGCCTGGTTCTCGCGGTTCCGAGCCAAAAATAATTTCGACAGCGTGACTGGCCATCTATAAATTCACCTTGAAACGGGTGACTACCTCTTTCACTTCGTTTCCAGTTTCTGCTTCATCTTTCTCTTTGGAAACGTTGTCGCACATGCATACAGCGGTTCGAAGACTTTTGCGATGCGACTGCATCGAGATCGAGAGAGCCGAGAGATCATCGCACGCTTCGCGCTGCTCGGTGCAACGCGGGACGCTCGGGGCGAGACCCGGAGGAGTTTGCGGAGCTATCGTCAACTGGGTCAACAAGAGGACAACGTCATCGAGCGCTCTGGTATAGCTGCGCGCCTCGATTGCTCGTACAGCGTACCCTGCAACTGCTAAGGTGGGTGTCCTAGTCATTGACACGTTAAAGAGCCTCGGTCATTGGACTCGTTTCGAGACTGGAGTTTCATTTATTTTTGTTTTTGAAACAGTTGCCTCCGAGCCACCGTACTTTTCGAATGGACTTACAACGTTTTCATTATTAATATCTTTTGTCAATTTTTATTTTTTATTCAAGAAACTACTTTCGTTGATTAGTTTTTCTAAATTATTATCATCAAGTACAGAACCGAAGCACACAACACAAAGTTAATTAAACAAATTCGTCCTTACGGCTCTAAATTTTTCAAATTTTTACAGCATATTTATGTACATTTCCGAATATTTCATCTATTATTTTCCGATGAATCTCTGAATCCCTGAGCCGCATTCAATCAATCAAGGTTCATAGATCCTATTCCATAAACTATCACGTATACGTTGTACTATCTGCATTGTCTCAGTGTATATACATTATTTGCAGATGTTACTGAGTAACAGAACGATCGTGGATCGTTTGCTGCGAGAGCACGGAGAAGGAAAGATGATTTGATATCGCTTTCTCAACTGGGTCAACGTGATCATGCACTTGCCAAGCTCGCAATATGCGCCAGAGTATATTCGCATCATGTTTCAATCAAACACTCCTGCTGAGCTCTGTTCTCTCAATTCTCGCATGTAATTTATATCATTGAAAAAAAAAAGTTTAAATATCAAATAACGTGGCATTTAAAAAAATATTATTTATATAAATGTATGTAAATTAAATTTATTCAAAACTATTTAATGAATTTCGAAAGTTAACACCTACGCTCGTATATCGATTAGCCAACAATCCGGTTGTATATCGCGGGTCACAAGAGTATCGATTCCTCATTCGCGTGCAATCACAGACACCGCAATCATTTTTAATAATTACTTGAGATTACCCGAATATCATTTGCCAAAAATGTTTAGTGAACTTTCGAACGTTCGTTTATCTGGCTATTTTCTTCACGAAATAATAAATCGCTGTTGCGATACATAACTTAAAATTATTCTCACAACAAAATATCTTTATTTGCAAAGCTATTCGGCATTAGATATTAACAATTGTCACGAAAACGAAGCTTCTTCTACGATAAAGCAAGGCACAAAAGTTTCCAGTTTATCTTCCTCATTATTTTCCAACATTGACAAAGTAAAATGATTAAATCGATCAGCACATTTGCGCACTGAGAAACATGGAAAAGTAATTAATCAGCAATATACAAATTTCATTTGCGGTCATATTTGTTATCAATCATCAACGTCAAGTTGTCACGCACAACACTAAATATTTCGTGAAACTAATTATCACCAAAGTGAAAAAAAAAAAAAAAATTAGTATTCAGTCGTCTCATCATTTACGATTGCATAAACGAAAGTTGACAAAAATAAATGTCGCGTTTGTTGGTTGGTTGGCAACGTTAAAGATGATAAATAAGAGGGAAAGACGGGAGAGAAAGTTGGGCTTCGTTTTCAATTCGCGATCGACGACCCGGAGCCATCGGGTCACCGTCTCTTTGGTAGCAGGCGTTGTGCCCAAAATCGCTCGTTGGCGATGATACAGATCGATCCATGCGAGTCATCGAATACGTTGAGAAAATCTCAACCGTTCGATGCTGTTGCAGGCCGAGTAGTCTACGTCAAGAGATCAGAAAGGGGCTGTCTCGTGTCTCTGTGCATACACGGCCAATCGGATCGGTAAATATTTGAAGAATGACGTCAAACTCGGAGCTGTATTATATTGTACGTTACTTACGCGGTGTAATATATCATCGATGATGTTGCGGCTGATTGAGTATAGAGAGTAAAAATATGTCATTAACCGATAAAGAACGTGAGAATAGGACCGTGAACCAGAAGAATGCTTTTTCAGGATTAAAAACACGGCAGATAGATATTTATGATCGATACTTGTACTGAAAACGTTGATAGCGTTTAGAAAGTCAAACGATACAGTTCGCATTCATTATAATTAATTAATTTTCATCTATTCGAGACTATTTTATTTATTATTCATTATATTATTTCATTTATTGTTATTTTCATTAATTGAATATTGAGATAAATGAATTATTACCGTGATGAGTTGTTTGCAATATTTTGTTATTAGTAATTTCGTAATGAAATTCATTTTATAAAGGCGCGAAGAAATTATAACGTTAGTAAATCCTCAGAAAACACAATGATTTCGAGTTACACAAAAGTCTCTCGAGAGCAAAAGTGCCCCGCGTCTCGTGTCGCGAAACGAGTAGCGGATGAGTTGTACTCTCGTTTTTACGATTACTAGCTCTCTCTATCTTTCTCTCTCTCTCTCTCTTTGGCACACTTTCTAACGAATTATAACTCAACTAGGTGGACATAGACGCACCATAAACCGAGAGTTGCAATTACGATGACTGATTCAAACGAAAGTAAAGACACGCACCTCGAGATTCAAAGTCAAATGAAGAAAAGACAATTAGCCATAAGCCTGAGCATTTCCAAAGTGAAAGTCGTTGCGTAATTAAGACGATTCTTTCTGATTCTAATTAAACAAATAATTTTGTCCTTTCTCCTAACTTTTATTTTTACAATTCACCGTGTCAGTAAGACGCTGACATTTTTAATATACTTTAATTCTTACGATCCACGTTTAATAAATATTTATGATTAATTTTTGAGCTTCGACTCTCTCTCTCTCTCTCTCTCTCTCTCTCTCTCTCTCTCTCTCTCTCTCTCTCTCTCTATGATAAAAATCGGTATCAACATCAACCTTGCGTATCCCTGTAACACCGACTACGATAAAATGCATCCTTCAGGAATGTACTAAACACATATCGCGCACTGTTGGATAGCCGCACATGTGATAGTCACCTACAGAGGAAAATGGATAAGCGCAGCAGGTACCCAACAGGTAAACGTCCAACCCAACATCGGTACACCGTGAGTGCATCAACACATACCGAGAGAGATTCACCTATTTCATCTTCTATTCATCGCACATGATGGCCCGTGACCCACTTCGACACTGGGAATAACCGGCCGAGCTTACCTCGTCCTCCCACATGCGGAATCCCTCGTTTCGTTTAAACGCGCGCACACGACAGCACGATGAGCGAGCGTAAGTCCATTGATACAGCTCGTTGCAGCTGCGGACAGGTTCGTGAATGTCGTCTCTTTATTCGTGTAGAGAGATAAGTACCAATGCATCTTCGTGTATAAGTGAACGGCACTTGTGACATACAGAGTCGACGTTATTGCAGAATTCGCGTTGTTGTACACATTGTGGTTTGTCCATTACATATTTTGAAATGAATTATCAACATCATTTTTCTATTCAATAGACATTTATATTTAAATCAACATTGAATATCCAGTGTAGAGATCTTTCGATGTTGTTCTGCTGCACTTCTATTATTCCACTTCAAAGGAATTATCGCATAGGGGAAGAATCGCATAGGGGAAGAAACATTCAATGTCGAACTGATGAAACGGACGTCGAAAATGTCCAACTTCGCGAGGAGGATGCCCGTGAAGCATTGCATTTTCAGAACACGCACAGTGAGGATGATTGAAAGAAAACGCGTACGCTACCCAAAGTTCCGAAAGTTGAAAGTTTGGAAGAGTGTGACGTTTGAATGACGGTTACGATGTATCCGTAATGTCGTGAGTTTGCCTTTTCTTCATATTCTTTAATAAAATATATTTCATAATGTATTTAAACTTACTTTGTGGACCCCTTAATTTTCGTAGTAATTATTATTTGATTGATTTATATATTTATTATAATAAAAGATTACAAAGGCGATAATCAACCCATGAGAATGATTGTTAGACGTCAGCTGCCTCGATTCATGGGTTATGCGGGCTTTCATTACTTTGAATCGTAAGTACGATAGCCGCGTCATGCTTCTGCCACGCGTGGAAGTCATTTACCCCTGAAAGCTATTTCGTAGCTTCGACGTGTTCCTCTCGCTGGTGGTAATGGTGGCTAACCACGTACATATATCGGTTCTGGCGGATCGCCGTCTCTGATACGAACGAACAAGCTGGTTATCCTTCTTGTTTCCTGATGTCCTTGTGAGTGTTTCGAGTCGCGTTAAGAGTCAAAACGAGATAGCAGAGAAATATCTATTCTCCCGATAGAGTTTTTTTCTATAGAATTTGGAATGAAATTATATTTGAATAATTAAAAAGAAAAATTATTTACTTGGTGCCAATTTAATTCAGCTGATTTAAAGTTCATTTAATTGAGCCAATTGAATACAGTTGGGTTCGACATCGCGTTACGTCGGATATGGCGAAACACGCGGTGAACTTGGATCGACGATAGACGCAGTTGGACTGAGCTATATTCGGTTAGCTCAATTAAATTGACTCTGAGCCAACCGAATACATAGCTTCAATCGTACTTCCAGAAAAATGGTATTCACACGCTTACTCGCTGACGCGAGCGGTCTCGTTCCCCGACGCCGAAAAATCGATGAGACCTCCTCGGTATGGCAACTCGCCGGGTCCGACCGCTCGCCCGCCCGACGGGCCCGCAGGGTGAACACGCGTGCCGCATACGTAAACGATATCCCATCTTTCTCCATTGTCCGTAGAAACACGAAAGAAAGAGGGAGCAAGACTTGCTCGCTCGCTTCGCTCAAACACACACACACACACACTCAGCCAACGAATTTTTGAGGTGGATCGATCATCACCGAGCGTGTGCATCGCCGAAACCCTCGGTTCAACGACGTACGTTCGACGAGACTTGCTCGATACTTGTGGATGGAAATAATGCACCCGAACGTTCAAACATTCTTCGTGAGTTTCTTGTAACTCAGGCGAGTGAATCATGCTCGTGTATCGGTAGAAATTCCATAGGACGTTGCCTCGCGTCGAGCTTGGCAATGTCAGGGCCACTAAAATCTACATCCGGCCGAATGTTCGTTTCTCAGTTGATGGGGTTTAACCGAGGACTAAAGTAACAGACGTTCACAAAGGAACATGGATAATCGAATCACGATCGATGGTATCGCAGAGCGAACAACATCGCTTTACCATCAATTAATTTAGATTAAGATCCGCTTAAGGTGATGGCGCATTTATTTATTCAAGACAATTTCCACATTAATTATACTCGGGTTATAATCGCATTCATAACTAATCTAAAGTTGTTAATTCCTCAATTCCTAACTCACCTGAACGATTATATTCAAAATATTCAAATAGACGGTGAAAGCTTTTAATATTGTGATTAAAATTTATGTGCGACGTAAATCTCTAACGGGAAGCATTAAATAACGCGTTTTACGTAAAATCCATGCCTTAATCTTTACGAATGATAATTTAGGTTCTTGTCTCTCCCGTAATATCCTGAAACCTTCATCCAGGTTGGATGAAGGTCGAAAACGAGAGATCACCCGAGCGTAACCGCAATTATTTCAAGTACAACTAAAACTCAAGGACGAGCGAGACAAGTGCGGTCGGCTCTTTTAAAGTACTCGCTGCTTCGGGTCACGCGTAAATCGTGTTACACGCTCGTGTGCGTATAAGCAATTTATACATAATATGGTATTTACCGCTTTTACGCCACATTCAATTACTTAATACCACAATAAATAATCGTTTTCTTCCCTTAAAATCTTATTTTTGGAGTACTTAATGCTATTTCGTAAAAAAATCACATTGCTTCTTGAAATAAAAATCAAAATAGCTCGACTCTATCGAAAGTTCAAGGCAGTTTACGTGTCACTACTTTATTTCTCAATAGAAATAATTATCGGTGATAATTGTCGTGTCCAAGTGGAGTCGTGAACTCATACAAGACCAACAGTCGAGATAGAATTAATGGAGTAGTAATGACGATGCTGCACACGTTGCACAGCCCACGTGGGGTTTGATCGTGTCGGTGCATCGCTATAGCTATAGTAGCAGAATCAAGCAACACTGCAGCCGTTTTCTAGGCTGAAGTTGCTCGTAAGCGCGCACTCGTGCACGATCCGTAAGCGTAAATAGCACTCGACCCCGTCTCTATCTCACTCGGTTTTGTTTCTCCGTCGAACATAGAGTCATCGTCCCGCGAGGTCGTTCGTCCGATCGATAAGGTAAAAAATAAAGATCGACGAGGCGTTCCACTTCTGAGTGATGGCTTTTGTACAATGCAGTACTAAAGCCATGTCACTCAGATGTGACATGGCTTGAATCGCGACAATACGTTATCAGCGATGGCATACTATAGATAATAACATTTTTAGCGACGAAAATATTTTTTTTAAATAAATAATTCATTAATTCATTAAATTCCATTCTTTAGATATTTTTATTTTTGTAATTCGAGCGACAGAACGTTGATAGGATTCTAGGTAAGAATCGTAGATACGATATTATTAAATTTTATTATCATTCTATAGGAAATGAAGGAAGAGATTAAACGAATATAAAAATTAATTGACAACTTAGTATTTGACCGAAGATTCGGGTTTCTATAGTTTCCATAGATTTCTTTTAACGTGTAAAAGTACTTTCTACGCGAAGATCTACACGAAAAAAAAAAAATAATAAAAAAATAACATCCAATAACCAACATTTCCTGCAGGGAATGATTTCCGTCAACGTAATCAATTCCTCAATGAGTTCACCTTCAATTTGAATGGCAAAACAATACGATTTATTAAATTGCTTAATCGAATATCACTCGGAGAAAATTCAAACATAATGCATCATATACGGAAATAAAACTTTGAGAAGCAAATGTACTTTCGTACATACTCGAATATTTAAGAAAAATAAAGAGGAAAACGCTCGTTGGTTGGAAAAACGCAGGAAAACGAAACGGAAAATATTGTCCCAATGAGGGGAAGCATCTCGGCCAAGCGCGGTACTCGCGCTTCGTGTACTCGTACAGTCGGTGGGTACTCTCGAGTCACGCTGCGACGATTACGGCAATATCAGAGTAGGTGTATCCTAGGTACTCGGGATGCGTATACATGCACGCACAAATGCACCAGACCAATAGACACACACATTCGTACGAAGCAGTCGATCGTTGACGCGCGCCCGCGACGTTGTCTGTTCCCCTCTGTGACGGAGGAGTACTTTCATTGCTGTTATACAACAGCTCGCGGATCGAGCGACCGAGCGCTGAAAGGAGAAATGGGAACACACAGGGGTTCTCAAATGCCACAGCCTCGATACCAAACACTCGCGTCAGCTCGCGGAAAGTAGAAAAAAATAATCATCGATCAATCAAATTGATTTTTATTTAGCATTTTTTCTTGACTGCGAAAAATCTTACGTCGCAATTCCCGAGTCTATGAAGGGTGTGGTAAGAAAAAAAAAAAATTTATGGAGGTGTTCTTGTCGTTTAAAAAATGAATAAATTCTATTTTATGGATTTTTTTCTTCTTATATTTTAATGCTCCTTATGTAATACGTGATCGGTTCGTAATCGATAAAATTATATTTTGTACGATGAATCTTGTCTCTTTCGTACCAAATCTCAAAATTCGGAAAATATTTGACAAAAATGAACGGAATATCTCATTATTATAGATTTTTTTCCTTATAGCTTAATGTATATTAGGAATCATTAATTCACGAGCCAATGAAATTAAAGGAGGAATGAGAGATAAAGGATATTCAAAGTCCTTGTGGGACATGCAAATTACAACCTCACTTCGAGCCTTCGTTTATTATTATTATTATTATTATTATTATTATTATTATTATTATTATTATTATTATTATTATTATTATTATTATTATTATTATTATTATTATTATTATTATTATTATTATTATTATTATTATTATTATTATTATTATTATTATTATTACGAAATTAATCGAATGCTACATACTTGAGAAATTCAGTGAGACTTTCTATCGGAAACGTTGAAAAAAGGCGCGAGGTCGTCACCCGAAATCTCGGCCAGCAACATAATTACAGAACATAAAAAAGTTACTGGAACATAGCGAAGTACATGAGATTGAACTCACACACGCTCGCCCACGCAATACGCTTTCACGAAATATGCAACTTTGCTCTTAAAGTATCGTAAACTTCAATTGGAAACTTCACGCTTAGATGAAGCTGGAATGACTTTCGTTCGACTTTTCAAATTATTCTTCCTTACGTCATACCGAATTTTTTCGATCTGTCCTAGATAATCATTCGTATTAGTTTTTTTTGCATAATATTTAAATAAAAGTCTCCGATGAAAGACTTGAAAATCATTTTTAGCAATAATAATTCAATGAAAATTTTTTATTTGATAAATTTTATTACGAAAACTTCGACCGAACGCTTTACCGTTGTGAATTTTTCAAACATCTTTTAATATTATTCTTGGTATTCCGGTGATGGAGCTCAGATTAGAAAGGAATGAGAGAAAGATGGCGATACAAAAATGTGAAAGAAGAAAGAATGAGAAGAACGAAGAGTCATAGAACCGCGTTAGACGTTGTACACGCTCCGAGGCTTCCGAAGACTTCGTGCGATCGTGATCTCGGTCGTGGAGAAAGTGGAAAAGTGTATCATCCGCTTTTTAAGGCTTGCGTGACGTTACGGACGAAAGGGATGAGTCTAGCAATGATAGAACGTGCTACATTACCGCCAACTAGATTCCATGATAAAAAAATTACATTTTGTACAATTGACCTAAAACTTGTTGATAGTGAAAATTTTCAATTAAATTGTCAAAATTGTCAATATCACAAAGTTAAAACCCCTTAATCGATTCCAACCAAATTCAAGACCAAGTATCCTCGTGCCCTAACCAATTTGTGTGCCAACTTTGAGTTTGATAGATGAAAATTAACAAAAGTTACAGCACAAATACATTATTTAAATTTAATTACAAAAATTCATGATTCTATCAAATTTTAACGCCTTGATAGATTCTTGCCAAACTCAATATCGAAGAAATATGTCCCCTGGCCTCTTCTTGTAGAAAGTTTTAACTCGATAGCTAAAAATTTATGAAAGCTATAAAGGGTACCTCCTTTTTAAAAAAAAATTCAAACAGCCATAAACTGAGTTTTATTCATTGCAATTTTTCAACCTCATTACACTCACACATACACACACACACGGGCTCGTACATACATACATTTTTTCTAAGTATAATTTCTTGACATTTTGGGACTTGAGTACTCTGACATCAAAAAAAGAAAGGAACTTTGCGCTGTAGAAATATTTAAAAAATTACGATTTCTATCGACATATTCCACAGTGTTTCATCTATTATTTCAAATTCCTTACGGTAATGCGTAAATAGTGTAATAATAATAATGAAAAACAAAATAGTAAGTACATAACAACGTTGTTTGAAAAAAAAAAAAAGATATAAAATAAATTGCAGAAAAATGCATCACACTGGTAACGCGTACAGTCAGATTCAACAAGAGGTCAGTCTAGTGTAATACAGTTGAAAAGTATGTATACGTATTGAGTTGTTTCCGTAAGTGAGGCCTCGGAGCGCTTCCCCGGGTCACGAAGATAAGATACACAATTACATACGTGTCGTAAAAATATTTGCACACGCCAACGACGTACGGAATGTTTTTCAACCTTTCTCACTCTCTCCTCTGCATCAAGTTCGCGGATATTATTCCCACGAATTTTAAACATTGTGCGTGTACTTGATGTTGCGGGTTTAAAAAATTTAAAAGAGCTTGAAGATTTCATCGAATCTGTTTTTTGAATCAAGAGCCAAAAAAAACTTGAGATATTTCCATTTTGATCGAAGATCTGTTGAGATTTCAACATTTTTTCGAAGCTCTCAACGATAATTTAGCTTTTATTTTATTTGTTAATTACAATTATTAACAATTAGCGTAATTGATAAAAAATTGATTGATATTACAGTGTCTGCGAATAATTTGTGATAAAATTGTTTTTATTTTATTTTTTATATTGAATTAAGCTGCAAATAGAAATATTGGTTCGTCCGGTAGTTGAAGGGTTTTGAAAAAAAAAAAAAGCGAATTTTCCCTATAAACTTCGTTCAGCTTGTCAAAGATATTGAGGCGTCGTACTAACTACGTATCGCAAAGGCAAGAAAGGGGACTGCGGCTGTTTGCTGTGGTTGTATATCGTTGTCGGTGGCTCTTGCGAAGACGAATCGATAGATAACAGTCGACGAAGAAGGGAAAAATAAGAAGAAGAAGAAGAAGAAGAAGAAAAAGAAGACAGAGTCAGTTGCCCGAAGCTACGGGGCTCCTTCGAGTTCTCACGGGAACTTTGAAAATGCTGTTGGGTGGATAATTGAAAAAAAATATATAAATAAAAAATAAAAAAAGAAGAAAAAAGATAAAGCAAAACGTTTCGGGAGCATTGAAATTCGCGATAGAAAGGATTCTGTATCTCTGTAGCTGTTAAAGTATGTGCATATTTTTTTTCTTTTTTTTTTTTACCTTTTTCAACATTTTTCGTTCCCTCAATGTTGTGCAACGGGCTATTCTTATCGTTGTATAAATAAAAGTGAAAGATATCGAGCGATATCGGGTAGCAACGATGGGAGTTCAGACGGATTAAACAACTCCTTCTCTTTTATTTCGACTCGATCTATGTGACTCGCGGTGTCTCTTCTGCGCAAAAGTGTATTTTGTCTGTTTGAAATAGTCCTAACCACGCCGAAACTGTTTCGAACTTTATTCGTTATTAAATAAGATGTCCATCGAGAGGAAAACATTAATAGAATATTTATTTTGTTGACAAGTCTCGCGACTTTAATTTCAGTTGATTTAGCTTCGATTTTCCTTACTCTCCTTACAATAATGAAACTCGCGAAACACGTACAACAATATCATAATCTAACGAATTCCGGGACGATAGCTCAGTTGGAAAATAAAAATTCGAAATTTTCAGAGCAGTACGACACGAATTTGCCCCTCAGGGCTGATGTATAAGTTTTAGCTGCCTAAATCTTATCTCTTTAAAAACTGGTTCACACGACATGGAATGCTTGATTCTTGACACTTCGTGTCAAGAAGGGTTTCGAAAGGCTTGGGCGATCCTACACATTCGATACTCGAACCTTCTAATTCCCCGTTATTTATACCTCCCCCTCCGGACCCTTTCATTGAAACTTCTGTTCCTAAGAAGGAGGGAATGGGGAGTCGAGGCAGACTTAGAATAATCAGGGTGAGAATGAGGGCCTGGCCAAGCTCCTATGAGGAACTTGGAATAATTGGGACGTGGGAGAAAGAAGGGGGGAGAGGTCATTGAACCTCAGCTCAATGGTCGTTAAGGAGGATTAAAAGAGATTTGAAATCTCGCTTTAATTCCTCGGGGCGTTGACGGTGATGGCAGCGAGGTATTTTTATAATACAGAGAGATGATGCGACATACCATTCTGGCATGCGCATGGCACTGATAATCATAATTCTGTGCGTGACAATCACGGAAAAACTTGATATGATTTAATGAATCATTTGATATTGTTAATGTTATATATAACTCATTCAACACAAAGAAGAATGCGCTCATGAACAAAATTAGCCATTCGAGAGTAATTATTATTCAATTTACGACTTTTAATATTACGAGTCGTTTTGATAAAACAAAATTCTCTTTACCGGTTAATTAGAAAACCAAAGAGTCTGCCAAAGTTTTCAATTTTGACAATTAACAATTGTAATTCGTGATTTTTTTGGTATCATCGATAGATCGACGATAATATTAAGTTAGACTTGAACTTTGCATGTTTTTCTTTGAATTTTTAAGATTTATTATTAAGCTTTCACGCTCTTTCTTGATCACCCTTCATAGTAGGCATCAACAGTGCTCCAGTGATGTTAACCAGTAAGAATTTCTACGTATGATGCACTCGGTATTCCGCACGCTGACTTAGCAGTGCACCATTCGCGCGGCATCCCGCGGGATTCGTTCACCACCAGTGCGAACGGCAGACACGGCAACCGTTCCGCCTCAAAGGCGTTATAAATAACTGTGTTCCGCCCCGCGGACCGTAATTACGATCGCGGAAGATAGCATCGTACGCGCAAACCGTCCTGCTATCCCAATTCGAATTCGCTCCTTTATTTAACGCGGCGAAATCAGTGTCCCTCGTTTTGGATTGTGCGCCAAGTTCTCGGTGCCCTTTTTTTTTTTATCGAACCTCAGAATTGAAATTCGATCAACGGAGTGTAACTTTCATCGTGGAACAATTTCATTATCGTTATCTTGGATCGTTTTGCGACATGTAACGTATGTAAGGTTCCGCATGAAACGCACGTGACCGTAAAGTTTATCAATTTACACATTAAATTGTTCAAAATAAAATTTCCGAGTATCCGAGAAGGGCATAACCCTAATTTGAATGTTAAATTAACGCTAAAGTAAAATTATGCCTATCTCTAGCAATTATTACTCGTTAAAGTCTCTTGTGATCCCAACGATACATACAAAAAATGAAACTTAACTATTAGAAATGTAATAAATTGCCATAAGGGATGTCTCGCATGCGTATGACACCTCAATAAATTTTTTTTCTTATCACTCGAAATATATGGGTCTGATATTCCGCGTTACTAATTATTATCGCGTGCGTATGTATCATACAAAGAGAATGGATCGAAGAAATGTGATGCAATAGTGGCCACTGTTGCGTGATACACGGTTAACAAGGTGACAGTGGGAAGATTTAAATTTTATAAGTCAACCGTAATTTCAATCGATATTACAAAGGACGCGTATTGGTGCAGGTGTATAAGTTGCGTTATTAGTTATTAGAAATATGAGTGATCGTAAGTATAACGAACCGTCTGAGGTCTGCGTCCTGTCGAGACATAATTTCATTATCCGCCGTACTCGAAGCATACACGGTAAATCAAAAAATCTGTAGAAGCGTGTCTAACTAAATATCTTTTATTTTAACTACGTACGACAGTTGGTTAAATTCGAGTATATCGTAACGCTATCGAATTTCATTAAAACTAGTTCTATATACGTAGCTGTTTCAAATTATTCTTCAATAATTTCACTAACAAAAGTAAAGTTAATTATAATTAACTATCGTCGATAAAAGTTCTATTGTATCAACAAAAAAGAGTTAAAAAAAATTTTTTTTGCGCTCTTTTCGAATTAAAATTAATTTGAGTACCATTTATTTCAATGATTAATGTAATTGTATTTTGTACAATTATAAATATCGGTACATTGTAAAAAGGGTAAGAGAGGAAGGGATACGTGATTGCGGACACCGCAGGTGGTGGAGGGTTGAAGCGCAAATCGCAATCGAAATCACGCACAGCAAGAACGTAAATAAGATCGGCGCGGTACCGCGTAAAGTGTCTCTACGAGCCTACCGCTGACAGAAAGTTTATTTTCACTCCGATTAATCTTTCACGATCGCACACAGGGCACGTGAGCTCTGTGCGCGACGACGACGACGACGACGACGACGACGACGGAGACCGCGAATCGAAGAGATTCCTCGTAAGAGAACGTGCACTGTACCGCATCGCGAGATATGAGACTTTTTAATAAATGTAATTCATATAAATTATGGCAATCCTCAGTAGTCCGGTGGGATTTGCTATCGAGACTGCGCGTGACTATGCTTATCATTAATTTATTCTTATTTTTACGACGCAACGCATCTCCTCCAGACACCAATGATTTCATTAACAATCGTTCGCTTTGTAATTACAAAAGGAAAAAGTTCATAAATGACAATAAAAAAAAACATAAAAATCGAAGACAACAAACTACTTGGGCTTGGCCAAAGTTCCAAAGTAATCTTGATATTGATAATTTTCAAAATTTTTATCCCATGTGATTTCCATTAAACCTTTTATACGAGACATTCATCCACAAATTCAAGCTAAAAATTTCTTTAATCATTTTTTTTCTAATTAAACTATATATTTTTATTACTTAACAATAATTCTTATGTAAATCACACGGATAACGTTTCCCTAAAATGCTTTGTACTGTACGTTAGATATAGCTGCTTCTGCTTATTCTCAACAGTATTCTCGTTGGAAGAGTTGGCCAGGATAGAGTTTCTCGTGAGGAAGTACTATCTTGGGCGCCCGAGTTCTACCTATCGCTCACCGATACATACAGCACACGTTGTACTACATATAAATGTATATGTCGACTTGGACACGAGCAAATAGTACTTCTACCGCGGTCACATTTACCGCCGCTGTTCCTGATCCGTAGAGCAGAGAGAGAGAGTCTGCGAGATCAAGAGTGATGGACAGTGCGGTAAACGTCTTTCGTCGTGCATCTGTCGATACGTAGGTATCCAACATTGCAGTTATGGTGCCTATGGTAAAATAAGTAATATTCATTGTAATTTCGGAGCTGGTGCTCCGAAGCGACAGAGTCGATCGTATATTTTCACAAGGAGACTAACGAAATAACTACCGTAGGAAAATAATCGTCGGATCGCCGAAATATTATCAACACGAGGGTAGAAACGATTGCTAAATTCTTCTCTCTGTGTATCGATCTGGTCCTAATCGACTCTACGTATGAATTATTTGATGGTGTCATGGAGAATATAGTATCTTCGCATGGCGACATGCGAAGTAGCGTCCCTGATACGTTGAGACTTAATAATTTGAGGTTTTTTTTCATCTTCCGTCGTCTCTCGTTAATCTATAATGCTAAGAACATGGTAATATAAACGGTCAGCATTGGTGATATTGATCAGGCATACAAAATATACGAGTGTGTTTATTGAAAGCTGTATTTTTAAAGGCATGCACGTAGATCGATGAAATAAAATGATTTTTGTTGAGGACGCTGTTTTGCATTTTTTTTTTTTTTCTTCAAGTATTTGTATTTGCAAAGATCAGAGATTCGTTCGTTATCTTGCTGGCTGTATCGCTTGAGTGTATGCAATGAATCAATAAAAGTTACCCCAGACACATATTTTATGGTGTAACAAACAAGACTTAAATTTTTACTATGGACGAAACTACGCAATTCTTAATATCTAAAAAATGATAAACATTTCAGTCTTTTCGTGCGTTGTACACTGTCGCTTACGTCGTATCAACGGTTTATATTATTACATTATTCTCTTAATCTGTTCGACGATCGACGTTGTTAGTGAAACTTTCAACAATTAAATATCAGGGTATCATGTACGTTTTTATCTATGTTAAAAAATTATAAAGATCCGAGTAATTCTGCGTGTTGTACACTGTCGCTATCGTCGTATCAACGGTTGATATTATTAAATTATTAGAATCGGTTCGACGGTCGACGTTGATGGTGAAACTTGGAATTATTAGATCTCAGCGTATCACGTACGTTTCTTTTTTTTTTGTATGTTTCACCATGGTGATAGAACTCTTCTACTACAGGGCATGGTTACATCGAGAATGCAGCTGTAACGCAGCGGTGCTTCGTTTCATTAGTTCGGTGTATCTCCTTTCCGTTTTGTTCCATCTTTTTCGTTTTATTTTCTATCTATCCATTCTACCTTGTTTCATCATCTTTTTTTTTTACTATTTATCTCGTGTTACTCATTGTCAGTTGTTTGGTTGCAATATATCTTTTTTTTTATGTACCAGCGTACAACTACCGGTGCTCGATCGATACATTTTTTTTTACAAGATGTAGGATTCGGAGATACTTTTTATAAATAAAAACAGCTAAAGGCTTTCATTTCTCTGAATCATCTGTCATGTGAACGAATGTAACGAATTTTAACCAATAAAATACGGATAAAAAGTATTTTATATTCAAATTAATTTGTTTAAAGTAATAAATGAATATGCTATTCAGTAATTTATAATTTTTTTCAATATTTAAACGAGCAACGTCAAAATATGGAATATTTTTTCTGTAATTTTTATATATTTTTTTCTTCATAATTTTCATTGCCAGTCTGATATTGTGTATCCACAGGGCTTTTTTTTTTTTTTTTTCTTAAACAAAACCTTACCGTTACGATCAGTTAACGTGCAATTGCGAAGTAGAAAAATTTGCCTCGGTTGCGTCTCGTTAATTTATGCTTTCGACAAAAGTCTCACGTAAAAAAGAGGAAAAATAATAATTAAAAAAAAAAAAAAAAAAAAACCACAGAAAAGCATCACATGCCGAGTGTACGAAGAGCTGTGCAGCGATGTGTTTCGCACGAATCGCAAAAGCTGCGGAACGAGCACGAAGAACGATAACCCCGGGCGGGACCAGCTTTTTGCTTCAATTCTCAGTTCACATTACGTACAAGCAGGTAACGCGCTGATTTTACGGTACAAACAAATGCATGCATACGTGTTTCGTATACTACGCGAGAGCAACGCACGCATCCAATAAGAAGGAATAAAATAAAAATATATTTTTCTTTTTTAAATTTTGTATATTCTCGAACACTGCGTGGACAAGCCAGTTATTTAGCTAATGATGCCGTGCGCCTCAGGACGTATATTTAAGCCCTTCTCACAACAAAATAAAAAAATTCTCTCGTGACTTTTATTCGCGAATTTTACGTTGAAAAGTAAAATTTTCTTTTATTTTCAACAGGAATGCATTATAACAACAAATTGAGCAACGAGATACTTTTGAAATATTTATTTTACGATATAATTTAACAAAATAACGTAATCTGGTCAGATGAATAAATATATAATAAAATATAACATTTTCACCGACTATTTGTTGAAGTATTTTCGATTCATCCAATTCATCCGATTCGATTAGTTGCCATGTGTCTGGAATTTTTAGTGATCCTACTAATTAAAGAATAAATATAAAAAAATAGAGCTTTCGTTTTGTGAACGCTGCTTTAAAGGTCTTTGTCGCAGAGTCTGTATATATGTAACATAAAACTTAGCCCCCCCCCCCCCGCCCCTCCTTTCGAAAGGGAGCGTAATCGTTTTTGCTCTGCCTCATTATCAGCTTTACTCGCTTCTCGTATACTATGCCATATTCGTTCGTCTCGTTTCTCTCTTCACTCCGTGCGAGAAGAAAACTTACTTTTTCATCATTTGGTATAACGATCGACGAAAAAGAAAATTGTTTGTAAAAAAAAAAAAAAACAGGAAGAAGTAAAAGATAAAAGGAACGCACAAACAATAAATTCTCAAATATTTCTCAATTAAATCTGCACTTTATACGAACCAATAAATAAGAATACATTGAAAAATCTAATTAAAATTAAATTCCTCGATTGTTACACCGAATGTCAATTATTGAAACTGCTTGTCAAAAAAATGTATTACCATTGTGCTTTTCCGAACCGTGTCCAACCTGTGTCTACCAAGCCTAACGCGGAGAAGAATATTCATGGAATCATTATGAATTTATCCATTTACATGAGGAATGTACGTTCGTTTAACGGTAAACTTTACATTTGCGTTATTGAAACAGAAGAGAAGTAAGAAAGTCCTTTACGTATATAGACGGTTGAGACTCCTGATAGTCAAAAATGCCGGTGTAAAGGTGAGGCAAGACATATACTCGAGCCTGGAATAGAATCTTAAAGAAGTAACGGGTAAATAGAATGTGGGTGTGTATACAATCATTCGATATGTATACATTACGTACAAAAGCTAATGTAGCCTGAAATCATAGTAAAAGAATATTCGGAGTTTAAAAAAATCCTCGAAGAACCGAAGAAAAAATTATAAATTCGGTTAAGATTTTTACAATCGATACGATCGATAATACGCAATTAATTTGCCATATTTATTATCGTAGGATTCGATTGAAAAGTCTAAAAGAAGTTTTGATATTCTCGACCATACTTTTTATAAATTTTTGGCATCAACAAAAAAATATGTTGAACCACTGGAGGCGAGATGCTTCGTTTACAAAAAAAAAAAAAAAAAAAAAAAAAAAAACAAATTATGATTTTCTTCATTCTGTTATATTGCTACAATGATATATGATAAAGGATAAATTGTTTTTTTTTTTTTTTTTTTCAATATTTTAATCATGTGCGACATTTTATGTTGAATTTCAAGAGATTTTCAGAAGCTGGAGAGAACGAAATTTGATTGCCAATACAAGTTAAATGAAATTCGCTGTCTGACATCATCCTCGACATTATCGTCGTTATTCTCCTTAAAACTCGTTTCGCACACGATTTCAAAAACTTTGTCTTCGTGTGGCTTTACAAATTGAATGACCGATTCGGTGACCAAGCGAAAGCAACCTGGTGTAAATGGGTGTGAGGGGAGAGCAATATCTACAAGTCGCGGCGTATCGTGACTGCGGTTTGGAGTTATTTTAACGATCTACCCAAGACATTCAACAATTCGACCGGCCGAAGACATCTTGGCTATGTTGAACGACGGAAAGACAAAAAAAGATAATGATACGAGAGAAAAATAAAGGCTAGCGTTGCACAGCAGTACGAAAAATCTCATCTACCTTAATTTATTGAATTTAAATTCTTCGCTTTTGCACTTTAAACGCCACCGGATTTTTATTTATGAAGCATTTTATGCAATTTCACGACAAATGCTATTGAGAAAATGAATAAAACTAATCATTTGATATTGTTTCTCAACGGTTTAAAGCTTTTCTTTTTCATATTTTTTATTTAACGTGAATCAAGAATTATTTCATCCGTGTGTACAAAGCGAAATTAACATTTCATAATAAAAAAAAAATCATTTTTATGCGTTAGATCTGTCGTACGAAGACGAGAAAGACTTGAACGTCGAAACAAAGTTTCTTTAATTAAATCTTCATCAATTATACATTCGTATTCAACCTCTTTTGCCGCACGGCCAAACTCCGTCTATATTTTATCGCTTTATAATCCAATGACATATTTGCGCCGTGAAAAACCGGATGAATCTTCTCGAATCTGCGATATTTTTATCCTCGACTGAAACATCTCTCTCTCTCTCTCTCTTTCTCTCTTTTACTTTCATTTATTTTTTGTCGCGCATCTATAGACACTCGTGTACTGCGGTGCAAAATAGAATGCAAATGTTGCGAAGGATCCTCGTGATGAAATAAATCGTAACGAAACGAAGAAAGTAGTGCTCAGGGATAAATTTTATATAAAAAATTTGATTTCTTAAAAATAAATTCGTTGAAAATTCTTGAAATACTTGTCAAAATTATTTTCGAAATCATCATATAATTACAAAATCCTAGACAATGATTCGTATATGAAAAACATTTCAACGCTTAATTATATTATTATTATTATTATTATTATTATTATTATTATTATTATTAGTCTATCCTCTGTGTCAGAGGTCAATTTTTTTTTTTTACTAACAAACATTCGTACGAACATTCTTAACAATTGAATGACAGATGCTGACAGTTCAACGAGAAAAAGTCACGAGAAGGAACCTTGTTTTCGAGTTATTTTAACGATCGTCCAACGACATTTCACGCGGATGTTCAGAACACGAACAATTACATTCACGCCCTCAGACTTACACGGAGCTAAACGAAGGCAAACCGCGAAACACAAACATGAATCTACGGACAGAGAAAGCAGTGCACAAAAAAATAAATAAAATAATAATGCACCGACGAACTATAGTCCCCAGGGATTCCAATTAAAATAATTTAGATCCACGAATTCCACAAGATGCAACGGTGCAGCGAGGGCACCGCGTCTTCGGGTGCTCGGACCACTTCTGTTAGGTTGCTCGCTCGCTTGCACTCGCTCGTGGTAAGAATAAGTGGCCGGTCGACCTTCGAAGTGGCGAACCCACGATTCTGTATATTGCGCGGCAATGACGAAGTTTTTGGTGAGAGCCAGCGCGATTGCATCCCAAGCTAACCCCTGGTTAACGTGTCTCGCTTGTCGTACAAAGTGTTACGGATAATCGTAATCGCATTGACAATCGTTTAACGCAAAGAATATCGGGGAGTCCTGCGTTTAAATTTGATTGTTTCTCGATAAATTATTAACGCGGGTATCATCGGTTACGTATTAAATAGAAAATTAACCAATCTATGATCGACCTTTCTAATTTTATTATGAAAAAAAAAAAAAAAACACGATTCCCAAGATCAAGAGACGCGGCAGCGTCTCGAAGCCAGATTTATTATTTTCTGCAGTGTAAACTACGAATTTTTATGATAGTAAATTAATTATTTATCATTATCGAAAAATAAAAATGTTATCCCGAAGAATAAAAATGTCACAAAATTCACGTCACTTTACTGCAACAATTAGTGAAACGTAATAAATAAATAAATAAATAAATAAACACGACCCGTACGGATGATCGTGAGGCTCGATGGCGAGAATTGGTTATCTTTTTTTTTTAATGGATTACAAACCTCATCGCTTATCTTCGGTTTCGATTTATCGATTCTGATATTTTTTTCGAAAGGCGTGTTACGTCGCAGGCAAACAAGACACTGTACCTTCGTAATTTTCAGGGTTAAGTTCGAACTGTTCTCAACATATCTATAGACCGATTACATAATTAATGAATGGGTTATAACGAATTTGTCTCGAGGCGTAATAAAATACGCGTGGACCGAGTAACTGTACAAAATATTAATTCTTAATTGTTATTTAAATCAAAAACAAAATGTTAAAACATCTGTCTCGCGATTACGTTGCTTCCGTATTATCTTTAAGATCTCCGATATAAAAACGTTCGTAAATATTATATTTTACTTCTCCATGAAATACTTTTTACTTCATATAGTTGTAATATTTATTTTAGCAGATATATCGAAAATCAGAATCAAGTATAAGGGCTCTCGTCTCTTATAGTATTTAAAAAAAAAACTGTCGTCACTTTCGATTGCAATTACATCTTATGGTTCTCGTATATCGAGTACCAAGTCCCTTAAGGAAGCAGAGATAAATTGAATATAAATGTTAAACGATATGCACCGAGTCTCGATGTAGTCAATTGAAGAGCTTGCATTATATTTCGCAGAAATTAATATTGGACGAACTGACGGTCTCTCTAGCCGTCGAGTGCTGGTAGGTCACGATCATCTGTTTTACTCTTTGTCGCGAGAGAACTCAGCGAGGGACGAGACCACAAAAGTTACGCTAGATCAGCAGTTCTGTATCTCATTCATCATTAATTCATCAGTCATCGTATCAAGTCAATTACTTGTTAACACGTGTTAAAGTACCGTAAATGACATACGATGAGAATTAATAATGGTGTAAGCATAGCAGTAAGTTCCCATGGATAAATTCTTTTCAAGTTCTAATAGTTT